>LJIJ01004644.1:0-14116 GCA_001718145.1 Orchesella cincta
TTGGGGGCCAGCCACAGCGGGAGTTGCTCACAAGCCAGTTCCACCAGTGTTGAAGAGAGGGTCAAGCAGGCTCGCACTGCTGGCGCTGTACTTGTGCTCCTTCACTTCTTAACTGGGGCTTAGTTAAAATTGGACGATTATTCAGGAGAAACATGGTGATTCGTCTTCGCCGGCACCTCCTCGAGAACCTGCTCTAATTTGTGGAATA
This sequence comes from Orchesella cincta, assembly GCA_001718145.1. Lineage (NCBI taxonomy): Eukaryota > Metazoa > Arthropoda > Collembola > Entomobryomorpha > Orchesellidae > Orchesella > Orchesella cincta. The sequence goes on from LJIJ01004644.1 coordinate 209, forward strand.
TTTTACACTAATATTTTCTGGTCACCGAAAAAACTGAACTCGTATTGCATATCTGGACGTGTCAAAATGTCAGAGCAAATTCCCAGCTGATTAACGAACTTGTGAAAGCTGTGTGATTTGATTCGCGCGCGCGAGCATGTACTCAATGCTTATGTAGTGGGGCACCGGCGGTTGCAGGAGAAAATGTAGATCGCATCATATTATAAATATCTGAAGCATTTAATTCTTGTGTTAGTTATGGTTTTATTTATTCAAAAGATTGATTTTTTACTCAGATAAATAGTTTGAGTATACTTATTTCAAATTATGATGCAAGATTAATATGACTGTTGAGTTTTTTTTTTACAAAAGGCTACGTTGATTATGACCATCTAGTAACAATGTTGATTGATTTACAATAGTTACATACTAATTTGTTCAAATTTTTCCATCGGTAGTCACTTGAGCAGACTATTCTTTTCTGACTTCTCCTCTGACACGTCGGGGCCCAGTTCTACGAAAAGGAAGCGGGAGATGAAGAAATTCCAAATGCGTCCACAGGGCAAGAACTCTCTAATCCAACTACCCAAAATGTTGCAATGTGCTAGAAAAGAAAGTGATAAAGCTGGGTATTATTGGAGAATGAATGGAGCCGAAGTGAATTAGGTTCGTACTTTGGAAGAGGTTTGTAATCGTAACGGGGTCGACCTTGGCAACAATTAGAACTCTGTACACAATGGCAATGATTATCCATGGACTGACGTCCCAAAAGTCTTACACTCGCTGGGGAATTGAAAAGTTACACTTTTCATTATACAAAATGGGTTTCAACTGCAAAAATGGATTTCAAAATATCTTACGAGTCGTCCAGGTATTGAAAAAGTTTCCCGAAGTCACAGCACCCCGAAAGCAAAGGGCGAAGAGACGAACCAGGTTCATAAAATGGCCAGGAGGCACCCAAACACAAACTTCAAGTAAAACGTGTTCAGCTCGGCAACCAGGAACTAGAGATGTTGAAAGTCATGATGATAATATTTATTGACAGAACGTTTACTAAAATGTGATTAAAAATAGAAGTACAATCTCACCACAAAGGTAATTCCAAGAACTGCCATCCAACGACCAAAAGATGATGTCGGTTTCCAATCAAATTCAATCCACGAATGAGGTCCAAATTGGGCAAGAACTCGTTTAATCTTTCCCCTTAAAAACACAAATGTTTACGTTGAATTTGCAGTATTCATTCATAATAATTATTAAAAAGGCAGGCGATGACGCACGTGTAGTCTGGAATATTCCAAAGTCCTCTCCACTCATACGTTCGAACCCGGAAGTATTTGAGCGTCAGCATGCCCAGCAAGATCCCTCCACCATTGCAGACCAAAGCATCCAGAATCCACTAGAGTCATAAATAGATGGTTACATCCCTTTTATTATTGATTTTAATAAATCCATAAGATTGTTGATGCTTACGTGATCCCACCAGCATCACTGAAGCTTGGGTAACTGGTGCTCGAGCGTGTACTCAAGATTTCGAACATGACTGAGATCACCAGCTGAGCCACCAATCCCGAAAGAACCAACGTCTTTAGCCACCAACCGAAGAAATGCAGGGGAACAAACAAATCAAATTTATCCCACGTTGTGCCAAGGATCACCAGGAGCAGTTGGATCATAGATAAGCAATTCCCTCCATAGCTTTTTTCCAAGAGGGTGCCCCAATTTGAGGTCAACATGGCGAAGCAGAAGACGAGGCATCGTTAGCATTCTACATAAAACGTTGAACACACAAACATCAATCACTTTCTCAATTAAGTAAGTTCAAGGGAATTATAATTACCTGGAATAGAAGAAAGATGAGCGCCAACTCGTACCAAGATTGAGAGATAAAAATGAATCTCAGAAGGCAGGGATGGGACGCAAGAATGGACGCATCAAGGTGTGATAGTCACTCCAAGCAGGATGAAGACACTGACGACGCAATCAGACCTCGTTTGGCATTGTACTCCGAACTTTCCTCCGGTTCTTCAAACAATCCGACGTAGACCAGCACTCCAATCAACAAGGCCAACACGGTCAATGTGTGGGCGCGCCTGAGGAAAAAAGGTTAGAAGATTAGTTACAATTTATGATCTAGCTGACGCAGTTTATTGGTCCTACCAGAAGAATGTCACAGTCCCGTCATCAGTGAAGCGACCACCGGCGCCCTTCTTCTCTTTTCGCCAATCATAAGGACCACCAGTTATGCTGCTGACTTCATGGTCGTGAAGCTCGGACTCCGTCTCGGTGTCAGTTTGAGTGATGACATCTTAGAAACTCGAGCAGAGAGCACGACGAGTTTTCGTCACCATGCTGCCGCTGGGCTGGATCATTTTCTTTGATGATGAAGGCACTCCGCCAACATTTGTGGGGCCGTTGGAGATGACATCCTTGTCGTTATACTTTGGGTAGATGCGTCTCCAAAAAAGTCGAAAAACAAATAATACTTCGAACTCGTTTATTTTTACACTGTCAGCTGCACAAAACACACATGAATTTGTCCACTATTCTCAATGAAAACATTTATATTTAAAACCAACAGCTGACAGCTATCACCTATAACAACTTTCAAACAATTTGCATTTACTCTTTTGTAGCAATCAGAATTATGTTCAAAAGTTGTTATAGTGATACTGTCAGCTGTTGGTTTTAAATATAAATGTTTTCATTGAGAATAGTGGACAAATTCATGTGTGTTTGTGCAGCTGACAGTGTAAAATAAACAAGTTGGAAGGTATTATTTGTTTTTCGACTTTTTTGGAGACGCATCTACCCAAGTATAACGACAAGGATGTCATCCTCCAACGGCCCCACAAATGTTGGCGGAGTGCCTTCACCATCAAAGGAAATGATCCAGCCCAGCGGCAGCAATGGTGACGACAAACTCGTCGTGCTCTCTGCTCAAGTTTCTAAAGATGTCATCACTCAAACTGACACCGAGACGGAGTCCGAGCTTCACGACCATGAAGTCAGCAGCATAACTGGTGGTCCTTATGATTGGCGAAAAGAGAAGAAGGGCGCCGGTGGTCGCTTCACTGATGACGGGACTGTGACATTCTTTTGGTATGAACAATAAACTGACGCCAGCTGGAATCAAAAATTGTAACTAATCTTCTAATCCTTTTTCTCAGGCGCGCCCCACACATTGACCGTGTTGGCCTTGTTGATTGGAGTGCTGGTCTACGTCGGATTGTTTGAAGAACCGGAGGAAAAGTTCGGAGTACAATGCCAAACGAGGTCTGATTGCGGTCGTCAGTGTCTTCATCCTGCTTGGAGTGACTATCACACCTGATGGTCCATTCTTGCGTCCCCATCCTGCCTTCTGGAGATTTATTTTTATTCTCTCAATCTTGTACGAGTTGGCGCTCATTTTTCTCCTATTCCAGGTAATTAAAATTCGCTTGACTTTTCTAAATCGAGAAAGTGATTGATTTTGTGTGAACATTTTATGTAGAATGCCAACGATGCTCGTCTTCTGCTTCGCCATGTTGACCCAAAATTGGGCACCCTCTTGGAGGAAAAAAGCTATGGAGGGAATTGCTTTATATATGATCCAACGGCTCCTGGGGATCCTTGGCACAACGTGGTCGATAAATTTGATTTGTTTGTTCCCCTGCATTTCTTCGGGTGGTGGCTGAAGACGTTGGTTCTTCGGGATTGGTGGCTCAGCTGGGTGATCTCAGTCATGTTCGAGATCTTGGAGTACACGCTCGAGCACCAGTTACCCAACTTCAGTGAGTGCTGGTGGGATCATGTAAGCATCAACAATCTTATGGATTTCATTAAAAATCAATAATAAAAGGGATGTAACTATCTATTTATGACTCTAGTGGATTCTGGATGCTTTGGTCTGCAATGGTGGAGGGATCTTGCTGGGCATGCTGACGCTCAAATACTTCCGGGTTCGAACGTATGAGTGGAGAGGACTTTGGAACATTCCAGACTACACGTGCGTCACCGCCTTGCCTTTTTAATAATTATTATGAATGTATAACTGCAAATTCAACCTAAACATGTGTGTTTTTAAGGGGAAAGATTAAACGAGTTCTTGCCCAATTTGGACCTCATTCGTGGATTGAATTTGATTGGAAACCGACATCATCTTTTGGTCGTTGGATGGCAGTTCTTGGAATTACCTTTGTGGTGAGATTGTACTTCCATTTTAATCATATTTTAGAAACGTTCTGTCAATAAATTTTATCCTCGTGACTTTCAACATCTCTAGTTCCTGGTTGCTGAGCTGAACACGTTTTACTTGAAGTTTGTGTTGTGGGTGCCCCCCGGCCATTTCATGAACCTGGTTCGTCTCTTCGCCTTGCTTTTCTGGGGTGCTGTTGGACTTCGGGAAACTTTTCAATACCTGGACGACTCGTAATATATTTTGAAATCCATTTTTGCAGTTGAAACCCATTTTGTATAATGAAATAGTGTAACTTTTTCAATTCCTCCAGCGAGTGTAAGACTTTTGGACGTCAGTCATGGATAATCATTGCCATTGTGTCAACGGAGTTTCTAATTGTTGCCAAGGTCGACCCCGTTACGATTACCAAGCCCCTTCCAAAGTACGAACCTAATTCACTTCGGTCTCCATTCATTCTCGAATAGTATTCACAGCTTTAGCTCTTTCTTTTCTAGCCACATTGCAACATTTTGGGTAGTTGGATTAGGAGTTCTTGCCCTGTGGACCGTTTGGAATTTCTTCATCTCTCGTTTCCTTTTTGAAGAGCTGGGCCCCGACGTGTCAGAGGAGAAGTCAAAAAAGAAATAGTCTGCTCAAGTGACTACCGATCGGAGATAAATTGAATCAATCTAATATTGTTAGTAGAATGTCATAATCAAAGTAGAACTTTTGTATAAAAAACTCAAGTCATATTTATCTTGCATCATAATATGAAATAAGTTGTTTACTTTAAACTAATTTATCTGAGTAAAAAATTATCTTTTTAAATAAATAAAACAATAAATAACAAAGAAGTTAAATGCTTCAGATTTTATGATTTTTTATGATGCAATCTACATTTTACTCCTGCACAGCAGGATGCCCCACTACCATAAGCATTGAGTACATGCTCGCGCGCGCGAATCAAATCAACACAGCTTTCACACGATTTCGTTTAATCAGCTGGAATTTGTTCTGAACATTTTGACACGTCCACAGAGATTGCAATAAGAGTTCAGTTTTTGTCAGTGAGCAGAAAATATTAGTGTAAAATATTCCACAAATTAAAGCAGGTTCTCGAGGAGGCGCCGGAGAAGACGAATTGCCATGTTTCTCCTGAACAATCGTCCAATTTTAAGTAAGCCCCAGTTAAAGAAGTTGAAGGAGCACAAGTACAGCGCCAGCAGCGCGAGCTTGCTCGACCCACTCTTCCAACACTGGTGGAACTGGGTTGTGAAGCAACTCCCACTTTGGTTGGCCCCCAACTTGATTACAATTTCGGGCCTGATTGTGAACGTCCTTACCAGCCTCATCGTGATTTACTACAGTCCAGATTGTCAACAAGAGGTTGGCTAACTTATTTCTTTCAAATCTATTATGAATGATTGCTTATCTAATTTCTAAATGTCTTCCTCAGGTGCCAGGATGGGCTTGCTACTTGTGTGCCCTTGGATTGTTTGTTTATCAAAGCTTGGATGCAATTGATGGGAAGCAGGCTCGACGAACCAACTCGTCATCTCCACTCGGCGAGCTTTTTGATCATGGATGTGACTCCATCTCCACTGGTATGATTTATATTCGGAAAAACTTAATTAAACAAAGTTAAAAGCTCACAGATTCCTCCTTATTTTTCAGTATTCGTCTCGCTAGCCGTCTGCGCGTCTGTTCAGCTGGGTTCCGCACCAAAACTATTGTTCCTCCAGTGTTTCTCGGCTATTCTTCTATACTACTGCGCCCACTGGCAGACCTACGTTTCTGGCACTCTCAAATTCGGCGTGATTGACGTTACGGAAGCTCAAATCGGCATTGTCATTCTCCACATGGTTTCTGGCTACTTTGGATCAAGTTTCTGGAGTCAATCGGTACCTTTTTAACTTCTCAGTTGGCGTTTGATGACTTTATAATGTTGTTTATTTAGTTGGGCTTGTTTATTTTCTTTTCCGACCAGCTCCTCTCTGATTGGAACGTTCCACGATGCTATTTAGTCTCCGCGGTGGCAATGGTTGCGGCTCTTCCTGCGCTGGTTGGGAATTTTCACACGATTTTGTACAAGCAGGGGGCTGGGAAAAACGGCTCATCTATTGCAGTAAGTGCCGATTATCAAGGGTGTTTGTGCAGTTTTAGCTGAATTAGTATTTAACTAACTAATCCTGTTGTGAATAGGGTACCAGCGTGATTTCTCCCATCGTTCCATTCAGCCTAGTCTTGTTTCCTGCGATGATGTTGGCTGGGAACGTCTATACTTCACATCCGGTGATGTATATAGCGACGTTTGGGCTAATTGCTGCCAAAGTGACCAACAGATTAGTTGTATGTACAAATATAAAATGAAGCAATTATAAAATCAATGTGAATAACAGTTACTGAGCGAAAATTTCTACTCATTTTTGTTTTACAGGTTGCGCACATGACAAAGAGTGGCATGGACTGGTTGGATTCGTCGCTTTTTGGTCCTTTTCTCATGTTCGTGAATCAGTGCTTCAATACTCCGCTTCCAGAGGATATATTGCTATTCTTCAGCCTGGTAAGTAAATAATTACCACTAATTATACCATTTCGAATGAACAGATAAATCATAATGTAAATTGTTTGATTTTAGGCGTGGGCATGCATCGATCTGGGATTGTACTGTGGCAAAGTCTGCATCCAAATATGCAACTCATTGGACATCCATCTGTTCCGTATATCAACGGGTTCGGTGCCTGCAGCTCAGAAACTCGGGAAAAAGTATTCAATCTGAATTAAGTACGTATTCTTTACAAGTTAAAGCAGCAGCAGTATTTCATCCACTCTATATAAACTCAACAAGTCAGCTTACAATTGAATAAACATGTTTAGGATATAAATAAAGTAGTTGCATACGTAAGTACAGCACATTTGAATTTAATTTAGCTTAACGATAACGCTTTTAATAAATGATTTTATCGATTATTAAATGTTTAACATACTGAATCAATTTTTTAATGATTTCAAATTAAAATGCATGTTCAATTATCAAACCATCCTTGAAACCCTGCGAGAAACGTACCGGAACGTATTCATGGTTTGGTTTGGATTCCCAACGACTTGACAAATATAAACGACGATGTTGCTGAGGCTGTAAACTGTCCGGATTTACATTCTCTAACATTGCAATCATCCAGTGAATTTTTAACCAACCATTTAAAGAAAGTTGGTATAAGATTATTAATTAATAAAAGTAGTACTCCAAAGCAAAGCATGATTAATAGGCTGACTCCAACCGCAGAATTTAAGGGTATTGGCTTTGGAGCAATGCAAGAACCCTCCATTCTAATGTTCGACTCCCGTATCCCTTTTTGGCTGGAATCTATTTTTAGTTTTTCAAATCTTAGTACAACTCCCACCTCCAAAAACTTCCCCAATACGTACGCCATTCTGCGGGATAAATACCCCCAAATCCGCAGTGTCTCCACTGGTTTAAGATAATCCAAGTGAAAAACTTTACAGACTTTTGTATTTCCACAATGCAACAGTCCTCCAGTTCCTCCAATATTTTCCAGTTAGGCGAGCAACTGTTGGGCTGCTCGTAAACAACTTTAGTTTGTAAGTTCCTCAATCAATAGAGAAAGGTTGCGAGAGGAATCTCGTGAATTTGAGATCCATTCCCGTCATAAATAAAATCGTTTAGATGCTCAAATTTGAGTCATAATCACCGTCCCAAACAACCAGTTCTCCAAAACCTTTTTCGAACGTTTTAACAATCGTATCTTTTGCTGGCGTCATCATAACAAATCGTTTTTGTGGAATCCAGAGTCTGTAGCCCGCCTTAATTAAGCTTGACAACTTAGGAAATTCAGCGAGTTGCACGATTCTGAGGAATATTGCTCTGGATAAATGTTGACGCACAAAGTCATGCAAATACAGTAGACTCCTATCAGCTTTCTGGGATGTCGAAGCAAACAAGTTTTGGAAAAAACAGGCAAAATCAAATCAATTTCCTCTATAAAGCTTTATATATCAATCCAAGCAAAGCAGACTGCCATAATTAAAACCCAAGTGGATCCATGCATCACGGTCACGCTTACGTAGCTAATCTGCTGAGAGATGGACCTTATGGGGACACAACTGGGGAGTTGAATGCTCTTATTCTCCATTATCAATATGGAGCCACGGGTTTGAGCAATTTCATTGGGAGTAGGCTGCAAAATTCCCTCACCGTAACTCATATGAATGAACCATTCCAAATCACCTTGCTCCTCAACTGGAACGTCTTTTTCTCGAGCTACAAATGTGACATTAAGAACTAGCCTAGCGACACCATAAACGATAATTTTAGGTGGGGAGCAAAGCTTCCCTAGTTCAGAATAGAAGTAATTTCTGTTTCCCAGGGTGGAGTGATGATCAAGTGCTAAACAGTGTCTGTATTCATACAAATCTTCTATTCCAGATCTGATAACTAGGTGTCGGCCGTAACCGTTTCCATTAAGGTTCTGTGAAAAGCTTATCAACTTCACGTATGAGTTCAATTTGGTAGATGTTTGAAGGTGAAGTTTAGCAGAACTTGGGGGGCAGAAGTAGCAATGAATTCCAAAAACTGAGAAATTACAAGTTGTGAAAATAATATTTGCATGGAAAATTAATTGAGTGTTGAGGGAAAGAGCTGAAAATTTTAAAATTATATCATCTTCCTGCGAAAAGTTAACAAGTGGCACAAAAAAGAGGGTTTGGTCACTCGTTCCGTATCCAGAGTTATAAACAGCAGCTACAGTTTCGTTAAAGGTGGATATGCAGCACAAATATGGTACAGGCACTCCTTAGTCTCAGAAGAATTGAGCTTTTCTTCAAAAGTGTCGTTTTGATCGTATTCACTCACTCTTCCTCCTGAGAAAAAGTTGAGGTGGTTTACGGGACTGCCAAAGTATAACTGGCTACTTGACTTTAGAAAGGGGTAAAATGAGTCTGCCTTAAGAGTTGTGCCAGCAAAATTCACAAAACAGCCAAATTCAAGGTTTAAATCTCAATGCCAAGGTGCTACTTAAATGAAAAATAAGTATCAAAGAAATTACGAAACCATTTTGAATTATAGCAATAGCGACGCACGTTTAGACGAAGGCGTTCTCTTTTAGTATTGCCAGTTTTGGACTATAACAAGCATGACCAATATGGTTGACATGTGAAAACTCGACTGAGAAAGACTCGATTAATTGAGAAAAAAGCTACTTTCACATAGAGCTCATTAAGCGACCGTGTTAATATACAACACGTACAAGCGGAGTAAGACACGTAGCTGAACGAGTTTGTACTAAGTTTTACAAAACATATTAAATCCGTTTAATTTGCTCTAAAATTTGTCTTTTTTCTTAATTTAAGCGAATAAAACTCAATGTCTTTGTAGGTCTTTTTTATGCAATCATTGTCAGCCAAATCGGAAGACTAACTTGAGTGATTATTTACATCTGCCGGGAGTGATATTATAACCGATTTGGCTAAATTTCAAAATAAAGTTAGAATCTAATAAATGTGCAAAATTTGGTATGAACTCCTCAAGTTGTGGATTAATAAAATTTTGTACAATGGTCATTTTCATTTAAAATTTTGTATTTGTGTGCTCATCGCTTGTAACCTTTGAATGATTTGGCCGATGCCTATTTGCTGAAAATGTGTGCCAAACTCATCTGCAGTTGGATTAGGATAGCGTTTCGTTCAGACGGACGGACAATTTAACTGGTCTATTACTTGTTAGATACATTCAGTTGAACAATAATTGAAATTTCGATAAACTCTTTAAAGGAGCCAATGCCAATTAAAACAAAAAAGTAATTAGAACCAAATGTAGGTTTTAATAAAACCGGAAACAATTCCGCCGCTCTTAACAATTAAGAAAAGCAATATCACACGTGAAAAATAATCGAAAAACAGTTTTATTTTATTTTAACCAAGAATCCCAGCAAGTGTTTACAGAAAATACAGTATGTAAGAATATTTCTTACTTCCTACCAGAGATATAAAGAAATTGGCTGAGCGGCACAATTTCTATGATTTTTTAAAATTAAAAAAGTAACCTTTATGAAGTTTCCAATGTAAAATTTAGTAGTTAACGAAACAAGGTTATCTTTCAATGCTTTGCTTATGGGCTTCAAAGAATCACAGTCCTCTTCCTATCTCTAACGTTATGTTTGTCTCTTCTAGTGAGTATATATAATTTCTTTGCTCCCTACGTGGTTTTGGCCATGATGTGATCTGCTAAATCAGAATCTGGATGGTTAGCCTCTTAGTATAATCCAAAATTCCTGCCTTGTTGCTACCTAATTTTAGCTTAGCAGAATCTCTACTGGAGCTCATCGAGCTATATGAGAGTGATCCGAGACATGAAAATTTATGCTAGTTCATAATATGTATAAGCTAGTATTATAGAGTCAATGTAGTTAAGCATGAAAGTTGGATTTGGGTAATGTACACCTTTCGCATCAATAATTTCAAAAATGAAGTAGTTGAGCCATTTGAGTTAATATTTAATGAACCCGTTTTGGTTAGTAAATGTGGCGATATGAAAACATAAACATGCATTTCTCTCAAGCTAAGCCTTCACTAACGTCATATTTATAACCTCACAATTAATAGATACCTTATTAATTAATATATATAGGCTATACATGAAAGTTTAGTTTAAAAAATTTCCTTAAAAAATGAATACTTACTCTATTAGCTAAAATTACAGGAATATATTTACTGCATTTAATTTATCCATTGTCCCGTGTATTGGGAATTGTAGGTCAGTCAATTAGGAAATTGCTCCCAGAATTCAAATAATAGTTAGTTCATAAAATTTATCTACACGCAAAAACAACTTGATAATAAAATCAAATATGCCGAAACCACTTCACCCCTTATTACGTCTCGGTGTCGAATACGTTTTAATATAGATATCAATATTGTAGTGTTGGCTGTGATAAGTACCTGTAGATTACACTCAATTAGAGTTTACTACGAGACTTGGCCGTCCCGGGGAATCTGGATACTGGTATCGATAAAGTAAATTTTGAGGTCTCCAGACCTTATCGAGACCTCGATAAGAAAGTGCGATTTTGATAAGTTATACAACATGCACCGTTACTATGCAATTTTGTTGTTCTGAAGACCTGAGCCTATGATAGAGTATATAATAACAGTATACCAACCACAAACCACTACGACTGACTGACTGACTCTCATACTTGAACAGTTAATGTGGACGAATGATGTGTATACTGTAATATTACCTTCGTTTTCATAAGTAAAACGTTTCAGAAACCTTTTCGAAGTGTATCTTCGTTGGGTTTTCCGTTTCCAATTAAGAGAGCGACAATTTTATATGCGTTACCCCGTTAACGAGGTCTCAATGAGAGTCTCGGGACTTTCTCGCAATGGGAGGTCTCAAACGAGAGCCCCATTGAAAACTCTACACTCAGTCTACTGAATGTTGTAGTCAATGCAAGTATCCCATGTAGCAATGTAGGAGCATCTCACGTTATATTAAATCTAATATCAGCACTCGAAAGCATATAAAGTATTTAACAGGTGGCTAGTTAAAAGATTAATAGAATTCACATTGCCAAACTGAGTGACGCGTCGGCACATTTCAGCGGTGTCAACGCGTCCAGAAAATTGCCTGACCAAGAGTGATGCGAATGGGTCTACAGGACTTGTAAAGCTTTCTCCAGAACAACCGATGATTATGGTTCCTTGAGGTGGCGATATGGCGTCGATCTGGGATTGTACTGCGGCAAGGTGTGCATGCAAATATGTAACTCGTTGGACATCCATCTGTTCCGTATATCAACGGGCTTGGTGGCAGCAGCTCAGAAACTCGGGAAAAGGTAATCAATCTAAAATTAAACACGTATTTTTCACAAGTCAAAGCAGCAGTATTTCATCCCCTCCATATAACCGTATAACCATAATGGTAATTAAGGATATATAATGTAGTTGCACATTTAAGTACAGTACATTTTGTTTTATTTTGGTTTTACGAACGCTTGTAATAAGTTAACGATGATTCACATAAATTTCGAGGATGTTTTATTGATTAATAAATGTTCAACATATTAAATCAATTTTGTGCGTGGCGATGGACTCTTACCCTGCAACCCTGCTGCCAGAAACGCAACGGAACGAATTCATGGTTTAGTATGGATTTCCGACGACTTGACAAATATTATAGACGATGTTGCTATGGCCGTCATCTGTCCAGATTTACATTCTCTAACATTGCAATCCAGTAATTTTTTAACGAACCATTTAAAGAAAGTTGGTATAGTTTCGTTACTATTAATTAACAAAAGTAGTACTCCAAGGCTATCATGATTAATAGACATTACAAATCGTTTTTGTGGAATCCAGAGTCTGTAGCCCGCCTTAATTAAGCTTGAAAACTTGGGAAATTCAGCGAGTTGCACCGATTCTGAGGAAATATTGCTTTGATAAATGCTTGACACCAAAGTCATGCAAATACAATAGAGTCCTATTAGCTTTCTCGGATGGTGAAGCAAACAAGTTTTGGAAAAATGCAGCCACAGCAAATCGATTCCTCTATAAATGCTTTTATATATCAATCCATAAGCGAAACAAACTGCCACAATTAGAACCCAAGTGGATCCATGCATCACGGTCACACTTACGTAGTCAAGCTGCTGAGAAATGGACTTTAGGGGGACACAACTGGGGATTTTAATGCTCTTATTCTCCATTATCAATATGGAGCCACGGGTTTGAACAATTTCATTCGGAGTTGGCTGCAAAATTCCCTCACCGTAACGCGTATGCAGGAACCATTCCAAATCACCTTGCTCCTCAACCGGAACGCCTTTTTTTCGAGTTACAAATGTGACATTAAGAACTAGCCTGAGGACACCATAAACAACAACCTTAGGGGAACAAAGCTTCCTTAGTTCAGAATAGAAGTAATTCTGTTTCCTCGGACGGACTCATGATCAAGTGCAAAACAGTGTCTATAATCATTCACATCTTCTAATCCAGATTGAGAGGTAGGTGTCGGTTGTAACCCTTTCCATTAAGGTTCAGCGAAAAGATTATCAACTTCACGTACGAGTTCAATTCGGTAGATGTATGAAGGTGAAGCTTAGCAGTATTTGCAGCTCCAGGAAACATGGCCAAATTGGCTACTTATCACCAAATTGGGCCAAATTGGCTACTTTATCACCAAATTGGCTACGTAGCCAAATTGGCCTACTTTATCACCAATTTGGCTACTCTATTACCAAATTGGCGATGTATTAACAATACAGCTAATCCTTGTAAAGTTTTTGATATTCACAAAATGTCGCGTGTTGTCAGTTTTAAATCCTGATTTCGTTTTTCTGCATTTTTCATACGTATGTGCGTTTGAAGTATGAAACGCTTTTATTTTGTACCTTCCGTAGTTTTGTGCGTAGTATTTCAAATATACCTATTATGTTGAGAGTGACGGTTGAGCTATAACTGATGCTTTGTAGAAAATTCTTCATGTGTACGATACATTTTTAACCTCGTATTACCTATATGATACAAATACCTGTACAAGTATTTTCAATGCCGTACTTGTCGTATCAAGCGGTTTGTATCGCACGACAACTTGTAAATCCCAAAATACTAGGACCCAACTATTTACGTGAGCAATGACACATCTGTTACATTCTTTTACTTTATGTAAGTACACGCATAAAAACAAAAATAACTGCACATGGAAATGAAAGCGGGTTGGTTATCTCTAATTTGAAATTAGGTTATGTATG
>LJIJ01004645.1:0-14113 GCA_001718145.1 Orchesella cincta
GGTTATTTTGAGTAGTGGATGAAATGGATACATTTCCTGACAGATTCTGGAGTGGATGCTAGAAAACAAGGTGAAAGATATAGACTTCTGCCTCCATGACTGCATGAAGTCCAACTCCAGCAGCTACTTGGGGTATAATGGAGTCTGGAGTTATACCGAAGCTGATAAATATAAGCAGAAATTGAATAACGCAATGAATAAGATCAAACTTTATTGATAAACTGTTCTATTTCAATCAATCATTATTACACGTCTTTAGTAATCTAGTACTAGTACGTTTCAGATATTTCTGATAACAATATTGAGTATGTAAGTATAACATGATTATGAAACTATGAAACTGTTAACGCTTTTTCATTTTCTAATAAAGTCCTACAATTACCATGTAAGTTCTGCAGTCGTGTTTGCAGTTCTGTAGTGGTAGGTTGTGTGATCTGTGATCCTCAGCTTCTCATAGCTTGGTATTAATGTGTTTTCTGATTAAACGATGTTAGAGAGTCAGTAGGATATTAATATTGTATGGACGGGTATGATGAGATATATCATCATTTTCCTGAAACAGAAACGGAATATTCTTTCTAGAACTTCGTTTTGGAATATTATTCATTTAATATTACCGTAGTTTTAGATAATTCGCTGAGAATTTTAGTTTAAAGAATTGCTTTTATACTAGATTAACACTTGGTAGAACAGTCGTTACGGAACATAAGATAAGGGCGCAATATCTACATCAGCCCTTATAGAGCGGCAGGTGCGGATGACATCTTCCCGCTCTCTTGAAAGCAGGCAAGAAGTCATCGTACCGCTGCTCTTCTTCATATTTCGGGCATGTATCGCTCTTGGCCACACTCCATCTAAGTGGAAGACTGCCAGAGTGATCTTTCTGCCTAAACCTGGGAAGGATAGTTATGGTCGGGTCTCATCTTGGAGACCCATCTCACTAACCTCCTTCGTCTTGAAGGTCCTTGAAAGGTTGGTGGATTGGGAAATCAAAACACCTTCAGTGATAGGACTTTTAAGGGTAATGGGCAACACGCGTACTTGAGGGGAGCATCTACGGATGCCGCGATACACAATCTCGTTACTCAAGTTGAAGAAACCCTAGCTACCGGTGAGGTGGCTGTGGGAGTCTTCCTTGATGTAGAGGGTGCTTTTAACAAAGTACCCTATAATGAGATTGAAAGGGCACTAGTGAGAATTGGTATTCCAAAGATCTTTGTCAGATGGATTTCCTCCATGCTTATTGGAAGGAAGGCCGTCTCGACAGTAAATGGGAAAAAGGTAATGATGTCCATCGGTGCCGGTTGCCCGCAGGGAGGAGTTCTGTCTCCGTTCTTTGGGACTGCGTAGTGGATGAACTCTGGTCACCCTGCGCGAACAGGTACCGAGCGCGACGTCTCAGGGATTTGCCGACGACATCGCACTCTTGCAGCGGGGCAAATACCTCGTGGATGCATTGGGTGCTTTGCAGAAGGCACTAGATATAACGAAAGAATGGTGTGACAGGGTGGAACTCTCAGTAAACGCTTCTAAGACGGAGGCTATAGTCTTCACTCTTAAGCGTAAACTAGATTGTCCACCACTGTTGAGATACGGAGGAGTAGAAATACCGTTCTGCTCCACCGTCAGGTATCTGGGCATCACTTTGGATCAGAAACTGACTTGGGGACCACACTGTGAGGCGCGGTCGAGGAAACTATGTACCGCGTTCGCACAGTGTAAAAGAGCAGTGTCTACAAAATGGGGATATCGCCACGCCTTGTGGAAGTGGATTTATGTCGCTGTGGTCAGACCGCCCTGATCTACGGATCAGTCGGTGGGTCACTGCAGTCGATAAGATCTGCAACGTAGGGTGTCTGGAAAAGGTACAACGAATGGCACTTCTGTATATAACGGGAGCTTTGAGTACCACACCAACGAAGGCGCTGGAATCCCTAATGGGAATCTTGCCCATCATGGTACAAGTCAGGGCAGCCGCACTGACAACAATGCACCGGTTGGAACAGAATGGGGCCTGGAAGGAAGGGAAATTGTGGTTACCTCGCAAGAGGAAACCACGTCAAGATATGTCGGGCGATGAGTAGCGAAATCCCCATCACTAAGTGGCCATGTGACCTCAGGGTAACAAGGCCGCTGGTGGAGGGTGGTTTCGCTATACAATACCCGACTAGGAAGGAATGGGAAGAGAGAGGCCCTCCGAATCATGGCATTGACAATGTCGTATGCTATACGGATGGGTCTAGGCATGACGGAAGGACTGGAGCCGCCGCAATAATCGCATGGGGCGGTGAGCAGACGGCTCTGTCAATCCCACTTGGAACCTCAGCCACTGTCTTTCAGGCAGAGGTTTTGGCAATCTGCTGGGCGGCGAAGGAAATGTCTGGCATCCCCGGGTGTCAGCGTATCTTTATCTACTCAGACAGTAAGAGTGCCCTTCAAGCACTCGAGACTTGGAATTATATGACGACCCTTGTTGGCGAATGTTTTATGGCACTGAAAACTCTAGCCAGTAATCACAGGCTAGAGCTGATATGGATCCCGGCACACCACGGCTACTTTGGGAATGAGCAAGTAGATGAGCTAGCCAAGGAAGCGCGGATATGGTAATTTTCGGCCCGGAACCAATCGTACCTGTTGCCATGACCGCTGTGCGTCACGCCATCAAATCGAAGGCGCTCGACGAGCATAATGCGGTATGGCATAGGTACAGTGGGGCTAGGCAAACCAAGGAATTGATAAATGTTCCTGCACAGAGGGTAAGCAATTTCCTTACCTCTCTGAGTAGGAACAATTTACGCATTTTATTCAGGTAATTACCGGGCACTCTACCCTGAGAGCCCACCTTCATAAGATAGGAAGGGCAGATAGTGATATATGCCCATTCTGTCTCTTGGAGAAGGAAACAAGTCTCCATTTCTTAGGTAAGTGTGAGGCTTTCATGGTAAACAGGTTAGATGTGCTGGAGGGTCAAACCTTCAGTGCACAAGAGGTAAAAGGTTTAGAACCTCTCCGGCTCATGCTATATATCGTGAGTACGGAGAGATTCAAAAACCAACAGTAAAATACGTCGGAGGGCGTATGGTTGTGTATAAGGGTGAGACTGCAAAAATCCTAATATATGTGGATTAAGTCGGCTGAGCTTCAATTTATATTGTCTGCTCTACCCATAAATACATACATACATACATCACATCACGCCATACACTTCAACGGCTGGAGGAAGCTATTCAATAAAATACGACGCATTAAATCATGGGAAATTTTTTAAAAAATATTTCATTTAATTTTCCAGGGTTCTGGGTGAACGCCAAAGGTGGAAAAGTAGGAAGTACTTTCACATGGGAGGAAACTACAAACCCAGTTGCTATTTACGAGCGTTTGTCGTGGGGAACTTGGAATGGTGCAGAAAACAGTGCAAATTGTCTCTGCTACAGTTCCAACAATCATGAATCGGCCTACTATTTTGCGCATGGCTGTTATCAGGATCATCATACCCTTTGCGAAAAAGTGAGCGTCAGTTCAGAAATGGAAAGCTCAAGGGAAATGCAGTCGAGTCAAATATCATTGAGCTAGGATCTTTCGTAGGCAGAAGATATTTTGGAGACAAAATTTTACGAGTATGCACCTTAAAATATTGTGTTGGTAATTTTTGGAAATTGCAAGCAAACTAAAAACTACAAATGTTTCAAATGTAGACTTGGTCTGATTCCGATGCATTTTGCCAAAACGAAGGTCTCCAGCTAGTAAAACTTACAACCGAGACACAACGTAGATTTTTAATGGAAGCCAATCGGAAAATTAATTACGATGGATGTAAGAAAAACTAAAATACTTACAAAAAACAAAAATAAAACTATTTATTTTTTTACAATTTTGGGTGACAAGTAACAGCTTTCATTTCAGAACTGGTCAGTCACTGCAGCTTTGCCCTGCTTTCCGAGATTACAAATTTAATCGACCTTGCCATCATAAACTGTTTGCGGTTTGTGAAAATGTGACTGAAACTGAACGTGAATAGTCATGATAGACAATTGATGGAGGTCTTGGACGCTTTTGACGGAAACTCAGACGCTACCACCGAGGTTTTCCAAACTACCGCGGAACATTTAGGTGCAACCAAGGAAAATTTACAAAATTACAACAGATACCTTCGAAGAGACAACTACCGGAAATTTAGAAAAGACCAATACAGAAAATTCGGAAGATACTTTACAGAGTTTGGAATCCGCCACAGAAATTTTAAAAGCTACCACCGAGAGTTTAGAAGCTATTAAAGAGAATTTTGCGGCTACCACGGAGAGTTTAGAAGCTTTGAAAGACAACTCAAGTATTACCACAGGAAATTTTCATCGCACAAATGAAACCTCAGGTGTTACAACCGAGTACAATATATCAAACCGTGCAGAATTTGAATGGCAGAATGGCGTGCAAACGACATCCACGGTTCTACAACTGAAATCGGTCTTAATAATCGCATTTCCCGAGTTGAACGTTCAAAAGGCGACGACACCATTGCCAGTGAACAGAAATACATGGTAAGTGCATTTTTTCTCAATACAGATATAAAATTTAAAACTTGTGTTAATATTTTTTTTTATTTAGGGTGAATCATTCTGCAACACTTTAAAAATAAATCGGAACATCCAGCTGTGTAAATTCAATGATTTCCATTCTGATTGCTGGACGAAAGTGGGTTGGTGATGATTGCATATCAGTTAAATCAACACCTTCATACTCTTCGAAGTTATTGGTAAAGATGTTTTTGATGTGATGCATTAATGAGGGAGATACACTGTATTTAAATTAAAGTAAATAACTTGCTTGTGTTCCTTGTGTTTATTGTTTTCAAATTGATATTTATTTACGTCTTGTTTATATTGCTATTGTTTTAGTTATATCAAATATCAGTATAACACTTATCATAATATACCTTCTTTAACGTCCACAATTCTTTGAATCTATTGATTTTCTGATAAACCTATATATGCACCAAAGAATTATTTTACTTTTTTTTGAATAAACTAAGCTTCTTCAATCTTTGGAAAAATTCTTAATTCTTAAGCAAATTTTTTATAGGGTACCGATTTTTTGAATAATGAGGAGGAAACTGGCCACATTTCACAAACCAAATACAAACTAGTTACACAAAAGCATTCCACCACGAACAAAATACGACAACAATGTTGACAAAAACAATTCTCCAGTTTGGCATTATTCCACCTGTGGGAGGAACTGCAGAAACCGTCCTTGGCCATCAAATCAGTAAGGTATGGTATCGGAATTTTGATAAACTCCAGTTTCTCATACACCTGACCAAAGTGATCGTTACTCCATGAAATTTGGGTGCTGGGAATTATCTTTCAGCTGATGTTTGAAACTTTGTTACGGACACGTCGTTTTCGCATTTTTAGAATTCGGTTCACATGGTACTCTCAGACGTTTGCACTTTTTCACAAGCTGCTTCATACTTGCTGGATTTCTCTGAACCGTGTAATGTTCTTTGTTGCATTCCTTTTTTGTTATAATGAGTCACCTTTAAACTTATCAGACCAAAGAAAGTTACCAGAAAAACATTTAAATGCCTTCTAGAAAAAATTAAAAAAAATTATTGTCAAATTAAGGGAAGTATCGACACATTTAAGCGGTGTCCAATGCGTCCAGGTAATTTTGTGATCCAAATATATTACGGATGGGCCTACAAGATTTGTAAAACTTTTTCCAAAACAACCGATGATACTGATAAAAGGTGGCATTTTAGTATTCGAACGTATGAATATTACTCCAAATACACTCGAACCATGCCGCCCAGAACAATAGTCAAACCAATTGCACAATTATTGAAAATTGCGCCACTGAAGATAAGTGGAAAAGCATTTTCATATATCCACTCCAATCGAATTAAACCTACCAACAGAAAACTGGAATAATTATTGAAATGAAGAACTATAGGTACCAAAAGTTATTCAGCATGCCATTGCGTCAACAGTGCCAGAATTGGAGTGGATATATGAAAAATGCTTTTCCACTTATCTTTCAGTGGCGCAATTTTCAATAATTGTGCAATTGGTTTGACTATTGTTCTGGCGGGCATGCGTTCGAGTGTATTTGGAGTATATTCATACGCTCGAATTACTAAAATGCCACCTTTCAATATCAGAGCACAAGTATCATCGGTTGTTTTTTGGAAAAAATTTTACAAATCTTGTAGGCCATCCGTATATATTTGGGCAGCAAATTACCTGGACGCATTGACACCGCTTAAAGTGTGTTCGATACTTCCCTTAATTTGACAATGCAATTTTTTTTTAATATTTTAATTTCTAGAAGGCATTTAAATGTTTTTCTGGTAACTTTCTTAGGTCACTGATAAAGTTTAAAGGGTGACTCATTATAACAAAAAAGGAATACACAAAGAACATTTACACGGTTCAAAAATCCAGCAAGTATAAAAGAGCTTGTGAAAATGCAACGTCTTGGAGTACCATGTGAACCGAATTTAAAAATGCGAAAACGACGTGTACGTACAAAGTTTCAAGCATCAGCTGAAAAAGATACAAATTCCCAGCAACCAAATTTCATAGAGTAACGATCATTTGGTCAGGTGTATGAGAACTGGCGTTTATTCAAAATTCCATACCCTCCTTGCTGATTTGCCATGAGGACCAAGCGGTTTCTGCAGTTCCTCCACAGGTGAAATATGCCAAACTGGAGAATTGTTTTTGTCAACCAACATTGTTGTCGTATTTTTTCGTGGTGGAATGCTTTGTGTACTAGTATTGTATTTTGTTTTTGAAATGTGGCAGTTCCTCCTCATTATTAAAAAAATCCGTACCTTAAAAAAATTTGTCTAAAATTAAGAATTTTCCAAGATTGAAGAAGTTATTATTCAAAAAACGTTAGCAATAATTCTTGTGCATATATAGGTTTATCAGAAAATCAATAGATTTAAAGAATTGTGGACGTTAAAGAAGGTATATTATACTAAGTGTTATATGATATTTGTATAACTAAAACAATGCAATATAAACAAGACGTAAATAGATATCAATTTGAAAAACAATAACACAAGGAACACAACAAGTTATTTACTTTATTTAAAATGCAGTGTATCTCCCTCGTTAATGCATCACATCAAAAACATCTTTACCAATAACTTCGGAAGAGTATGAAGGTGTTGATTTAACTGATATGCAATCATCACCATCACTTTCGTCAGCAATCAGAATGGAAATCATTGATTTACACAGCTGGATGTTCCGATTTATTTTTAAAGTGTTGCAGAATGATTCACCCTAAATAAAAAAATTTTAACACAAGTTTTAAATTTTATATCTGGTATTGAGAAAAAATGCACTTACCATGTATTTCTGTTCACTGGCAATGGTGTCGTCGCCCTTTGAACGTTCAACTCGGGAAATGCGATTATTAAGACCGCTTTCAGTTGTAGAACCGGTGGATGTCGTTTGCACGCCATTCTGCCATTCAAATTCTGCACGGTTTGATATATTGTACTCGGTTGTAACACCTGATTTTCCTCTAATGCCTCCGAGTTTCAGTGGTGCGATGAAAATTTCCTGTGGTAATACTTGAGTTGTTCTTCAAAGCTTCTTAAACTCTCTTCGGTGGTAGCTTTTAAAATTTCTGTGGCGGATTCCAAACTCTGTAAAGTATCTTCCGAATTTTCTGTATTGGTCGTTTCTAAATTTCCGGTAGTTGTCTCTTCGAAGTATCTGTTGTAACTTGTAAAATTTTCTTGGTTGCACCTAAATGTTCCGCGGTAGTTTGGAAAACCTCGGTGGTAGCGTCTGAGTTTCCGTCAAAAGCGTCCAAGACTCCATCAATTTGTCTATCATGACTATTCACTTCAGTTTCAGTCACATTTTCACAAACCGCAAACAGTTTATGATGGCAAGGTCGATTAAATTTGTAATCTCGGAAAGCAGGCAAAGCTGCAGTGACTGACCAGTTTGAAATGAAAGCTGTTACTTGTCACCCAAAAATCTGTAAAAAAATAAATAGTTTTATTTTTGTTTTGTAAGTATTTTAGTTTTTTTACATCCATCGTAATTAATTTTCCGATTGGCTTCCATTAAAAATCTACGTTGTGTCTCGGTTGTAAGTTTTACTAGCTGGAGACCTTCGTTTTTGCAAAATGCATCGGAATCAGACCAAGTCTATATTTTGAAACATTTGTAGTTTTTAGTTTGCTTGCAATTTCCAAAAATTACCAAACACAATATTTTAATGAACATACTCGTAAAATTTTGTCTCCAAAATATCTTCTGCCTCCGAAAGATCCTAGCTCAATGATATTTGACTCGACTGCATTTCCCCTTGAGCTTTCCATTTCTGAACTGACGCTCACTTTTTCGCAAAGGGTATGATGATCCTGATAACAGCCATGCGCAAAATAGTAGGCCGATTCATGATTGTTGGAACTGTAGCAGAGACAATTTGCACTGTTTTCTGCACCATTCAAGTTCCCCACGACAAACGCTCGTAAATAGCAACTGGGTTTGTAGTTTCCTCCCATGTGAAAGTACTTCCTACTTTTCCACCTTTTGCGTTCACCAGAACCCTGGAAAATAAAAGAAATGTTATTAAAAAAAATTCCATGATTTAATGCGTCGTATTTTATTGAATAGCTTCTCAGCCGTTGAAGTGTATGGGGTGATATGAGCTTTTTTAAAACTTCGTTTGTTGTCACTGGTTATAGTTGCCAGCTTCATATTTCTGTTCTCGCAAAAGGACTGAGCTTCCGTAAAATTCTGTAAAATGTGATATTTATATTATATTTCAATATTTTTCAAGTATATATTTTTTGAGACATTTATTTACCTTCATTCCCAAA
Organism: Orchesella cincta; assembly: GCA_001718145.1. NCBI lineage: Eukaryota > Metazoa > Arthropoda > Collembola > Entomobryomorpha > Orchesellidae > Orchesella > Orchesella cincta. The sequence continues at coordinate 8,852 of LJIJ01004645.1, forward strand.
TTGGCAAAATATGATTTCCTTCAACAGTAACCAAGTTGAAAAGTTTCGTATCTTCGGAAACTGTTGCTGCAACAACTGATACGTATGTCCATAAAAGAAAAACAGTAACCAAAGATGTCTTCATGGTGCTCCTGTGTTCTTTTGAAATACTTTAAGTTTTATGTCAGGATCGTGTTGTAAACAAATCTTCTTGAACGAGATGAGTAAGTTCAATTTATACCATTCCTTAGAAAACCACAACCATCCTTCAATACCTCAGGATTTCTTTTACATGGAGCTGGGAGCCAATGTTGTAGAACTTACAGAGGTGTTGACGCAAATGTCCTTTGAGCACATGAACGTACGGCAAATGAATGATCTCCTTTCAAGAGCTTATAATCTGTTTCATTCACATTTGTTTTACTTGGAACCTGTTTTGAGTAAGCTTCTTTGCAAAAATGTTAAATATATTGATGAAGCATATTTAAGAATTTAGATCGTATAGGTATATCATTCATTCATTCATAAAACACATAAGGTTTTCTAAGCTAAGCTCATTTATTCGTAATCCACGCTCACTGAATCGTGATTTTGACCTTTTCTTGATATTTATAACCTGTAAAAGATTGATAACTCATTGGATGAAACAAATTTATTTGTACATAGGCTTTACGGAAATTTCACATTGCGTTGTGTAGATGTATGTGGATTAACATGGATTTAGCGATTATAATGATACATTTCTAAGTAAGCACACGTTGTTTGCTAAAATATGGCTGATTACTTTGCCAAGACTCGCAAATTACGTGCACATGATGCCAAAATGTTTTCACATTTTCGTGGTAGATTTATTCATCCTACTTGCGTTTTATGAAGGAATGGATGTATATCATGTTTGAACTCAATGAGCTTCATTTTTAACCATATAAACCTCCATAAACGTCAAGTAGGATGAATAAATCTACCACGAAATGTGAAAACATTTTGCAATGTGCACGTAATTTGCGAGTCTTGGCCAAAGTAATCAGCCCATATTTTAGCAACAACGTGCTGCTTACTTAGAATTGTATCATTATAATCGCTAATCCATGTTATCCACATACAATCTACACAACGCAATTGGTGAAATTTCCGTAAAGCCTATGTACAAATAAATTTGTTTCATCCAATGAGTTATCATCTTTTACAGGTTATAATATCAGAAAGGTAAAATCGATCAGTGAGCGTGGATATACGATAAAGAGCTTAGCTTAGAAAACCTTATATGTTTTTATGAATGAATGAATGTGATATACCTATACGATCTAAATTCTTAATATGCTTCATCAATATATTTACTTTTTGCAAAGAAGCGCTTACCCAAACAGGTTCCAAGTAAAACAAATAATGAAATGAACAGATTATAAGTCTTGTAAGGAGATATTCATTTGCCGTAACATCATGTGGCTCAAAGGAATTTGCGTCAATACCTTTGTAAGCCTCACAACATTGGCTCCCAGCTCATAAAAGAAATCCTGAGGTATTGAAGATGGTTGTGGCTTTCTAAGGATTGGTATAAATTCAACTTACTCATCTCGTTCAAGAAGATTGTTTTTACAACACGATCCTGACATAAAATTTAAAGTATTTCAAAAGAACACAGGAGCACCATGAGACATCTTTGGTTACCGTTTGTTTTTTGTGGACATACGTATCAGTTGTTGCAGCAACAGTTTCCGAAGATACGAAACTTTTCAACTTGGGTACTGTTGAAGGAAAATCATATTTTGCCAATTTGGGAATGAAGGTAAATAAATGTCTGAAAAAAATATATACTTGAAAAATATTGAAATATAATATAAATATCACATTTTACAGAATTTTACGGAAGCTCAGTCCTTCTGCGAAAACAGAAATATGAAGCTGGCAACTATACACCAGTGACAAAAACACGAAGTTTTAAAAAGCTCATATCACCCCCATACACTTCAACGGCTGTGAGAAGCTATTCAATAAATACGACGCATTAAATCATGGGAATTTTTTTTAATAAATAACATTTCTTTTAATTTTCCAGGGTTCTGGGGTTGAACGCAAAAGGTGGAAAAGTAGGAAGTACTTTCACATGGGAGGAAACTACAAAACCAGTTGCTATTTACGAGCGTTTGTCGTGGGGAACTTGGAATGGTGAAAACAGTGCAAATGTCTCTGCTACAGTTCCAATAATCATGAATCGGCTTACTATTTTTGCGCATAGGCTGTTATCAGGATCATCATACCCTTTGCGAAAAAGTGAGCGTCAGTTCAGAAATGGAAAGCTCAAGGGGAAATGCAGTCGGGCAAATATCATTGAGCTAGGATCTTTCGGAGGCAGAAGATATTTTGGAGACAAATTTTACGAGTATGTTCATTAAATATTGTGTTGGTAATTTTTGGAATTGCAAGCAAACTAAAACTACAACTGTTTCAAATATAGACTTGGTCTGATTCCGATGCATTTTGCAAAAAAGGTCTCCAGCTAGTAAAACTTACAACCGAGACACAACGTAGATTTTTAATGGAAGCCAATCGGAAAATTAATTACGATGGATGTAAAAAAAACTAAAATACTTACTAAAAAACAAAAAATAAAACTTTTATTTTTTACAGATTTTTGGGTGACAAGTAACAGCTTTCATTCCAAACTGGTCAGTCACTGCAGCTTTGCCCTGCTTTCCGAGATTACAAATTTAATCGACCTTGCCATCATAAACTGTTGTGGTTTGTGAAAATGTGACTGAAACTGAAGTGAATAGTCATGATAGACAATTGATGGAGGTCTTGGACGCTTTTGACGGAAAACTCAGACGTTACCACGAGGTTTTCCAAACTACGCGGACATTTAGGTGCAAACAAAGGAAAATTTACAAGTTACAACAGATACCTTCGAAGAGACAACTACCGGAAATTTAGAAAAGACCAATACAGAAAATTCGGAAGATACTTTACAGAGTTTGGAATCCGCCACAGAAATTTTAAAGCTACCACCGAGAGTTTAGAAGCTTTGAAGACAATCAAGTATTACCACAGGAAATTTTCATCGCACCACTGAAACTCGGAGGCATTAGAGGAAAACTCAGGTGTTACAACCGAGTACAATATATCAAACCGTGCAGAATTTGAATAGCAGAATGGCGTGCAAACGACATCCACCGTTCTACAACTGAAAGCATCTTAATAATCGCATTTCCGAGTTGAACGTTCAAAAAGGCGACGACACCATTACCAGTGAACAGAAATACATGGTAAGTGCATTTTTTCTCAATACCAGATATTAATTTAAAACTTGTATTAATATTTTTTTTATTTAGGTGAATCATTCTGCAACACTTTAAAAATAAATCGAAACATCCAGCTGTTGTCAATCAATGATCCATTCTGATTGCTGACGAAAGTGATGGTGATGATTGCATATCAGTTAAACCAACACCTTCATACTCTTCCGAAGTTATTGGTAAAGATGTTTTGATGTGATGGCATTAATGAGGAGGAGAGATCAGAGCTCCGATACCTCCGGTACTTTTAAGGTATTTCGGTAGAAGGTAGCGGTAAAAGGTAATACCGATACCGATACCCTCTACCGCAAGGTTTTCAAGAAGTACCGCTACGCTACCTGATACCGCAAGTATTCACAAAGTCGGGTACCGCTACCGGATACCGCAAGGTATTCAAAAAGTACCGGCTACCGCTTCCTTTTACCTTATCTAGATTCAAATTCCAAATAATGTCAATTAATTTATCAAAAATAGTATATTTTATTACATTTTAAGGTAAAAGGATGTAATTTACTCAATTTTTTCCCTTTTCTCCTTAATATATCCCTAAAACTACCACTACAAGCCCAAAAAATTACCCTTCTACCGCCATACCTTATACCGCAAGGTATTCAAGGAGAACCGGTACCGCTACCTGATACCGCAAGGTATTCACACAGTACGAGTACCGCTACCTGATACCGCAAGGTATTCACAAGTACCGGGTACCGCTACCGGATACCGCAAGGTATTCAAAGTACCGGCTACGCTACCTTCTACCTTCATTAAGTACCGATCGGAACTCTGAGGAGATACACTGTATTTTAAATAAAGTAAATAACTTGTTGTGTTCCTTTGTGTTATTGTTTTTCAAATTGATATTTTTTACGTCTTGTTTGTATTGCATTGTTTTAGTTATACAAATATCATATAACAACTTATCATTAATATACCTTCTTTAACGTCCACAATTCTTTAAATCTATTGATTTTGAATAAACCTATATATGCACAAAGAATTATTGCTAACGTTTTTTGAATAAATTCCTTCTTCAATTTTGGTAAAATTCTTAACGACCTGTTTTTAGACAAATTTGTATAAAGGTACGGATTTTTTGAATAATGAAGAGGAAACTATGCCACATTACAAAACTAAATACAATACTAGTACATAAAACCGTTCCACCACGAAAAAAATACGACAGCAATGTTGGTTGACAACAACAATTCTCCAGTCGACTGCAGTTTGGCACATTCCACCTGTGGAGGAACTGCAGAAACCGCTTGGTCCTCATGGCAAATCAGCAAGGAGGGTATGGAATTTTGAATAAACGCCAGTTCTCATACACTGACCAAAGTGATCGTTACTCCATGAAATTTGGTTGCTGGGGATTTGTATCTTTTTCAGCTGATGCTTGAAACTTTGTACGTACACGTCGTTTTCGCATTTTTAAATTCGGTTCACATGGTACTCCAGAGCATTTTCACAAGCTCTTTATACTTGCTGGATTTTTGAACGCTGTAAATGTTCTTTGTGCATTCCTTTTTTGTTATAATGAAGTCACTTTAAACTATATCAGTGATCTAAAGAAAGTTACCAGAAAAAAAATTTAAATGCCTTCTAGAAATTAAATATTAAAAAATTTGTGGAAGTATCGACTTTAAGGGTGTATCCAGGTAATTTGCTGATCCTAATATTATTGCGGATGGGCCTGCAAGATTTGTAAAACTTTTTCGCAGAACAACGATGACACTTGTGCTCTGATATGATGAAAAGGTGCGCTTTTAGTAATTCGAACGTATGAATATACTTCCAAATCCACTCGAACCATGCCGCCCAGACATAATCAACACTGCACAATTATTGAAAATTGCGCCACTGAAGATAAGTGGAAAAGCATTTTCATATGTCCACTCCAATCGAATTTAAACCTACCAAACAGAAAACTGTGAGAATTATTGAATGAAACTATAGGTATCAATGTTATCAGTCATGCAATGGTCAACTAGTG
>LJIJ01004646.1:0-14112 GCA_001718145.1 Orchesella cincta
TATGGCTTATCTAAATTCTGCATCCAGATTTAATTATATATTATGAATATAATAACTGAGCTCACACCGGTTTTCAAAAGGATAAACCACCTTGATACAGAAAAATTCCCACACAACCAGCATCTTGGTTGGTTTATGCGTCAACGACTCGTTGGCTTCACACACATTCAGACACGTGTGTCCCATTAAAGCTTTAAATAGGGAAATCCGTAAAAAAAATTGCGGTCGCAATAAGCAAACCTAGAATAGATTGCTGACTCACTAATGACCTGAAAGTTTCCCTGTTCTATATATTCAACTACCTGAAGACAAATTGAATGTCCACGTGAAAGCGACATGCATTGCAAAAAACGGAATCTGGAAAACAAAGGACTGTAATGAAGCTAAGGATGTAGGACCACTGTGTCTCCATTTTTTCGAGCAGCAAGATTTTTCTGTCAGGTTGATTTTAGCAGCATACGAATCATCATAAATAATCCAGTTTCGAGAATATGCTCCACAAAGCCAATGAATCAGAATAACATTGATTGTACCCATTTTTCCATTGACATGTTCAATCCGTGTAATATTTATATGTGGAAACCGTCCCGTCCACCAGTTGTGCAAGCTGATAATTAAGTGATTTGAAATTATAATGAAAGTCATGAACTTCTTTGAGGAAACAAAAATCTTTATTGCTAACACGTGTATGAAGAGTTCTGTTTATTATTACACAACAAGTCATATAAGAAAATAAAATAAATGGACCAATGCAAGCAAGTTGGATTGCAATTGTTTATCCGTTTTCCTACCAAGTGCACAGCCGGGTTACAGATGGATGTGAGCGTGTCATAGTAAGAGGGTAATTAATGTGAAAAAATTCGCACGCTAAATTGATAAACGGCACACGGAAAACCCTTTGATTCAACCGTGAGGTATTTACGTCAGGTAGTCATTCCAGTAAAAATATATATGCAAATACTTGGTCAATGGATATCACTAGAAACCGTAGTAGTTTAATGTGCTATTTTATTATGGGGTAACTAAATATTTTTTTTACTGCTTGGAGTGTTTTGTCTTCCGCTTGTATAATAATAATGAAACTCTTTTTGGAAGAAATTTATTTCAAATCAACTTATCATGTCATGATCATTAATTTTACAAGAAAAAGTGTTTAAGTTACAAGTTATTTATCATAAATTTCATTTTTTGTTCAAGGTTGCTATTCCATAAAATTAAATTTTTAATTCGATACAACAAAACAGTCATAAATCATAGCTGGATGATATCTCTCCGTAATCCCATACCACTGCATATTCCCCTGCACAATGGACTTGACAATTTTCACTAGCTGTATCACATCTCCTTCTCCATGATAAAGGGAGGTGAGCATCTCTCCAGTATCACAAATGAGTCGGGTCAACTTGTTGATTTCCTCCACTGCCCATTCCATCGCACCTCGAAGACTCATCCCATCCCTTTTGTATCGCATGTAAATGGCATTGCAGCTCATTCCATCTTTCATCTCCTTCTTCAGGGACATCAAGTCATTCACCAAACTAGCTTGCTGGGCATACGTCTTCACAAAAAAATTGAAAATGAACGAAGTTCTCACAGTTTCATTAACATTGATTCCCTGGTCAAATAATATCATCTCGAGGCCCAAAACCATCGCCGAAGTGATTAAGCGGAGGTCTTGCTGAGCAACCTGGAACATGATAGCTGACTCTTTTTCCTTCCACTCTCGACAACCTTCCAAGCAAACGGCATGAATGTGTTGTTTATACGAGTTGAGGAGAGGAGCTGAATCCAAAGTTTCTTTCTTTAAAACTTGTTGGCGAATATCAATCATGACGTTTACCACTTTTTGAAAAACATCCGGAAGCTCATTAAGTTCATCCATTTCCAACGAATTTCCTTCCAGCACTGAAGAGACAGCTTTATGAAATTGAAGGGCTTGCTGAAACCCCATGTTCATTTGAGACATTTCCTTATCCATGTGGTCATCCAGGATAAACAGAGCATCCAAACTCATTGCGAGAAGTGTCATCTCAGAGATTTTCCAGCCAGGACAAGTTGCCGCGATGGAAGAGGCTGAGTGAAGTTTACTCATGATAAGAAATCCATCAGAATCTAAATCTGACACGAGCTTGTGTCGTTTTAAGAACTCCAGCACATCTTTTGTGGAGTTGGGAACACCCTCAAAGTCTTGGTGTTCCGTCTCGCCCAGTTTGAAGGGCATTCGGAATTTTCCTTTAAATTCAAAGTTATTTCCATCCTCATCAACTTGAAAAAGCTTGAATCTGATTGAAAAGGAGGATTCTTTGAGCTCACTATTGAGCGGAGAATATGCTCCATCTTTTTCGTACAACTTGAAATTCAAGTTGGAAAAGGAAAGAGGGAGTAATTCGTTTTCCGTCCCGGTTTCTTTTCTAGATGCGTAAACACTTCCGTACTTTGTTGTCATAGTTGAAAATTTATGGGCAGATAATACACAAAACTTAGGAAACAGATGAGAACGACTCGTAATAAGTAAAACAACTGACACTTTCGCTTGCTGGATATTGGTTTTTTATACCGGTCTGAATTTTGATGAAAAGAACGTTTTCAGTACGATTTATTTACACAAAGTTGGTAGGAAGATGCAAATACGTATACTTGTAAATTTATAAAAATTTAAAACCTGTTAGGTCAATTTACGTCATTCCGGTTAAACAGATGGAAGTAGTGAGAAAGTCGATTAGTTCTAGGCTGCAGTTCAGTCTAGAATGATAATGAGAAGTAGCAGACAGCTCACCTCATTTTGTTGCATGACGCTGTGGTTGCTTAATGTAGAGATTAATTTATTGACCAATTTGAGCCATCAAGCATACTCATACAGAATACATTCATGGGTAATTCTTTGAAAGGATAGTTGCAGACGTGGACAAGTTAACAAAGCTCAAACTTTGGAGACAGACTTCAATAAATAACCTAATCGTGAGAAAATCAATGATTTGAAGTAAGTGCTTCATCTAAAACTAGTTTGGTTTGACGCAAATGAGGAAAGTAAAAACGTACTTTAAAATAATTGGGAGCGATAACATTCAACCTTTCCATAGCATAAGGATAAGATCTTATAAAACAGCCACGTTCATATAGGTAAACTACATTTGCAGTTGTTTGAAGCGTAAGTCAATTCCTAGAATAAGTGAATTGTGTAACCGCAAAAGTAATGATTGTTCAGGTTCTCTGATTTCTCGATTATGCAAAGCTTTTCAACGAATAAGCAGAGATTTAGCATAGGAATGCATATCGCGCATGCTTGACTTTCGTTTTTCACTCGCTTTTTTAAGTTAATGTCAGAGATATAAAGAGATTGGCTGAGCGGCACAATTTCTGTGATTTTTGAAAATTAAAAAAGATAACCTTTATGGAGTTTCCAATGTAAAAATTTAGTAGCTAACGAAACAAGGTTATCTTTCAATGCTTTGCTTATGGGCTTCAAAGAATCACAGTCCTCTTCCTATCTCTAACGTTATGTTTAGCTCTTCTAGTGAGTATATATAATTTCTTTGGTTAATGTTGAGTTAATGTTGTAAGGGAGTATTTGACTCGCTCCTAAAAATTATAAAACCCTTTTACCATACAATTAGCTAACCTAATATGAATTGTGGCTATTGGCCAGCATGAAATAAGAGTAAATCGGATTGCTAATTAGTGGTGACTTGGATAAGAATTTAGGCAGGAATATCCAGAAATACTTACATATAGATTATAGATCATGGTGCATTATTATTTACGAGCTCGCATTTATTCTAAGGGAAATTGGTATTAGTCAATAACATATTGATTGATATCGATTATTGATTATACCTTATTCGAACAAGTAATACTATATATTTGAGATATATGGATCGGGGTATTATTCTTAATTGCTACGTTTAATTACTATTCTTAGCTAACTTTAATTGGTATATATTTAAGAGAGCCGTAACCTGTGAGGTCATTGAATTTAAAGGGAGTACTTCACCTACAGGTTGGGAATGTTTATGGAAAATTACGTAAATGATTTTTATGGAATGAGACGCACTGCAGCTTACTCCACAAAGAAAAGACTGACAAACACAAAAAACTCAATTCTTTTGGGAATTGTGAGCTCAAAAGCTTTTAATGGGTCGCCTAAATCAAAAATTTGGAAATATCGTCTCTTTAAAGTGTAATATTGTATCCAGATTATACTTTGTAAAAATATAATTTTTATGACAAATTATTAATTTTAATCCTGTTAACATGTTAGCTGATTATGGCTACCAGTAGCCAAATAAGCGAGCAAAAAGGCAGCAAAATAGCGTGATAGCTAAATGAAGCTACCAGTAGCCAAATTAGCTACAAGGTAGCTAAATTTGCCTACCGAGCTGAAACTGACTGTAGATTTGCAGTGGTAATGCTGCCAACCTAAACGCCAAATGCCATTATTTCAATGTTTATTAAGGGCATTTCTGCCCTTACAATGTTGCAAAGACCAGCTCAGTTAGTTTCACGCTGACTAGCCAAATTTATTGACGGTGAGACTATACAAGTCTTTCCTCGAAAAATCAACTGTTGCAAAAACTGCTTGATAAATATTTATTGCCCCAGAAACCGGGTTAATTGTTGTCGGCATATTATTGTATTTTCCTGAATAAAATACCGTGGGAAAGAATATGAACATGATTTCTAATACAATAAACTCTCGAGCATTCGTCCCACCAAACATGAGCATGATTACTTCTAACTGCAAAATAAATCGGATAGCCGTGCATATTTGTTGTACATTGTACTTTTATTATCGATAGTGTAATAAATGAAATTTTTTAAAATTAGTCTAGAGCAAGAAATTGCCTCATTAAAAGAATTTCATTGTCTAGCACTACGATTAATGTTTTTAATGCAAAAATTTAACATTATTTTATTTAGCAACAGAATTCGATTGTAAGTTCAAATGAGCACGCGGATCTAAAATGATTCGAGAGGGTATTAAGGAAAATACGGAAATTGATACTGTAAATCAAAAGCAAAAAAACTTAAGAATACGGGCTAACACGAGCCCCAGGTTTGCCTACAGTGAGTACTTAGGTAGTGCCCTTCAAAGTTAAAAATAAAGGTTTAATGTAAAATTTATTTTCAAAAAATTATCAGGATAGTTTTAGTTCACTCATTGTGGCGCGCAGCGATATAAGTAACTAATTGAAACTTAATTATATAGGTTTAATTGATTAATAATGTTGGAAAAGAGTTTTTAAGCAATTCAGCTTTTTTAACAACGCTAATAGTTTTAATAGTCTGAATAGTATAGATTGACTAGCCACAGCCAAGTCCCAACACTTCTCAACTTGTTCTTGTAAGCGTAACACTTGTGACGAATATATATTTTATATAAGTGCAAATTATGTACTTAGAACTTGTACTGATAAATGTACTGCGCGCCACAGTGAGTGAACTAAAACTATCCTGATAATTTTTGAAATAATTATACATTAAACCTTTATTTTTAACTTTGAAGGGCACTACCTAAGTACTCACTGTAGGCAAACCTGGGGCTCGTGTTAGCCCGATTCTTTTATTTTAGATTTTTTAAAGGCTGTCGCTCGCCAAAATCATCAATGCAAAGGTAGCACAGCACAGTGATTGGCGTAGAAAACAAATAACAACAACGCTCGAAGCGCTAAATACACAATCAGCACCTGAAACTGAAATGCTTGAAAGTAGATAATCATCAAAATTAAAGCCCAGTAATTATTCCGACTCCGAAAAATCAACAAAAAGTCGGCGCTTGGAAACGTAGTACGAATCAGCAAGCAAAAAATGACGTCGTTGGTTGCCTAATATGAATGCTACCTCAATTGTGCATGTAGTAATGGCGATTGAATTGATGTTACAATTTCTTCAGATAACCAAAGTCATAGTTTGAAAACTACAAGTCGGATTTTACTTTTAAAATCAGTCTTGAGATCCTAACAGTACGCTCTTTAATAATGTTTCAATAAGTTTTTCCGTACAACGAAGTCTAATGCCTTTTTTGTGGGATTCATTTTCCCATGTATTCCTTATGCCCGGCATTATTTTCGTTGTGGTACCGAAACTAGCTGTCCGATTGGCGTTTTCGAATTAAAGCACACATCCTGACATATAGTCTCGACTTTCATTCTCAAGAGGCGACTTCGAAAAATGAAGTCTAAGGGTCGATATGGATGACCAAAGCTTTTCTGCTGTAGAGCGTTTGCATAACCTACGTAGTAGGATGCATGTACATTTTGGATGTATGTTGTTAAGAAACATAATACAAAATGTACATTCGCCATCCTTTAACTCACTGTACGCAAAAAATTGTTTTTCGGGTTTTAGTGCTTTTGTGCATGCTTAAATTCAAAAAAAAAATTCAAAATGTGATTTTGCATGCAATATCCTCAGAAAATGCCCAAATATATGGAATAATGTGCAAATATGCTGTGAAACCCAAAATGTGCAAAATATGCTGCAAAAACTATTGGATATCTGTCAGTTTGCAAACAAAAAGTATGCCAAATCATAACAATCCGGGCCGTAGTTATTACCATGGCTCTCATTAGGATATTGCATAAGTTCGGTTTTTGGAAATTTATTTAATACAAAAGAGGTATTTACAATGTAGGGGAAGAAAGAATGCACATGTTGTACAATATTGTTTTTCATTTAAGGCATTTTGCGTTTTCCAATAATCTTACGACAACTATTTTTAAAATTGTTTATGTGCACTCAAAATGTTACAGTAACGATTTATAGTTGGTGCATGTTTCACTAGATATGTTCAAAAAAAATTCTCTTTTTCTTTTTGCAATACATGTAGACACTCAATAACTTGGCTGCTATATCATACTATAACTTCACACTATAATAAGTAACTATATTTCTAATCAGAACAAATAAAGGAGACAGCCCGTTGGAGTTGAGGCATATGCGATATATGGTTCGATCGGGAATTTCATGGAGAACAATATTCCAGCATCTATTCATTGCGCTACCTCACTATTTTTGAGAAAATTCACCCAACAGGGTATGAGTTCTATAGTTACACCCATGTACACAAAGGGGCGATTTCGTTGACAATTTGGGTAGACTCATAATTGCTGCACAATAACATTATAATCTCGCTTCAGAATGTTTATAACCTAACAGTCTCACTATAGTGGCAGTGTACACAATTTAGCCAATTTAACATAACCAAAAATAACAAATAACCAAACCTAATAAATTAAGGGTAATCATACACGTGTTCAGAGGAAAAGAATGAATTGAGCAATCCATCGATCTATCTACGTAACGTATATCTATGTAATGTCTTTATCACAGTGTATCTATGGCATGGTAAATTTATTACACCTATATATATCCATATAAACCCTATTGGGTAGTAAGATTTCAAATGAAATTTTCTCAAAAATAGTGAAGTACCGCAATGAATAGTTTGCCGAATTTATTGTTCTCCGTCACATTCCCGATCGAATCATATATCGCATATGCCTCAACTTCAACAAGCTGTCTGCTTTACTTAGGCTTCTCTTCTAGTATGTACAGTCCTGATCTTGCATTTGCTCGCTTTATTATGTTTAAAGTACATTAATAGTAACAGACAGACAAAAATACGTATGGTCGGCAAACTTGACGCGCTCGGTGGTCGGCAAACTTGACGCGCTCGGTGTTCGGCAAACTTGACGTGCTCGCCCGTATGAAAATTTGTCTGTCTAGTTCTGCAGGCCTCGACATACAGGGCATACACAATGTAATCTGCATAGAATGGCATGTCGAATTCTGCAGCAATGGTGAAAATAATGGAATTACTTTTTGCATAATCGATTCTGCAGTGACGTTTGTGTCGAATTTTGCAGAAACTGTGGATACCAATTTATCAGTTTTTACATAAATGGTCCTGCAGAGCGGTACCTACCGAATTCTGCAGGAATGTTTAGGGTTGCTTAAATACCTCTATCTTACATACTATACCGCAAATGCGTTCTTCGATGACAGTCAATTAGAAGATGCATAATAAAAACGGCAGAAATAAGTTTCAAAGTTTTATTCAAGTTCAATTACGTTGGGAAGTTCACCAAAAACTTGACGTGCATAGACTCGTCATAATTAATAATGTATTTACATTTCTGAATGCTGGAAAAGGGGAAAATCTTCGTTGACGAAATTTTCTCGGAGGACTTGTAAGCATTTTTTAACCCCGAGTACGGCACTAACGTCAGCTTTTGAACGAAAACGACAGGTTTTAGCTCACCGTGCTTACAGTTCATTACAATCATATGAGTTAAAATAAAGGGATATTCAATACTGATAATGGAATTCGCACGCTTAACAGTATCAGAAGAGCTTACACCGAACCTCTTATTATGAACTATACAAGACTTAAATGAGAAGCCCCACTCCACATCACATATTCCAAGTTTACATAACCTTTTCTTCTCTCTGTCATTAAACATATACTTTCGTTTGCTTCCTAAGAAAACATAATCTTCAACTCGATAAACGTTAACATTAAATCGCTTGTTATTTATCAAAGACGAAAAGAAATCTTTTGATACATCGTTCTGAAAGGCATTCCTTCCAAGCGATATAACTTGTCGAGTTACAATTACCTTTTTAATTATCTGGGAGCATATTTGGGTAGTCCCCGAAAAATACGACGTTAACACACCATTCAAATGCTCAAATTGGAATAAAGAGTACTACCACAAAGGACCCCAATTTTTAACGCAATCCACTGCATGAAGCAATAGATGCATATTAAAGAGCAAATTTCTTTTCCATACAAAGCTGGGGCTTCATAACAAAACTCAGTTAACATATCATTTGCATTTGCTACATCAGTGAACGTTATTTCAGGTGACAACAAAATAATCATCGACTAAACAAATTTTGCAAAATGTTTTAAGTAAGCTTTCTTCAAAACATTATGAAGTACAGGAACCGAAACCAGCATCCAAAGTTTTTCGCCTTCCAGTATTTCATTTCTTTTAAACTTCTAGTAACGCGGTTGCACTCGGCTGGAACTTTGCATCGCATGTAAATTTCGCTAATTTTTCTTCTTTAGTTCCTATGTAAAATTCTTTCCCATGATTGCGCGAATCCATCCATGTCAACGTAAATGACTTGACAACACCAAGTAAGCAAGTGTGCATATAGTCAAAAACAAAACCGGATATCACATCAAACTTTTCTAGAAGAATGAATTGACTTGCAGATTTGATGCCGTAACAGGTTTGATCTTCGGCGTTTTCCATGTTACTTTTAAGTATTTTTAAATGACCAATAAACTGTGAATGGGTTCTTCTCTCTGCATTTAGGGGTGGATAAATCCATTTTCGTGAATTTCCTTCCATTGCTAAGTTTTCGCCCTTAATAATGCACCATGGACATCCGTATTCTCCATTAAATTGTTTGATTCCTTGAATACAGCATCTTGCAACTGAGTCTGCTGCAACGATTGGGAAAAAACCTTCGAATTAATAGTTTTCTCGTTAGCTTTCCATTCTAAGCCGGTAGCAGATAGGTTGTTGCACTGTGAAACCAGTGGACCCAAAAAGGCATCAAAAGTTGGCTTGGTAGCTCCAAACCAAAGTCCACCGAGTACAGTAAACCGTCGTCTTGTAGAATATGATAATTCGTTGACGGATAGAAGTATTGGCCAAATGCTTAGTTTGGAAGATTTAAAAATACTGACTCTGTCTGTGTTAATGCTGCAGCTGAAGTCGTACATGCCCAGGTTCATTTTAAAATAACATTCTCCGTCCATTATATCAGTTATCATCCCAGTACGTGGTTGTGATCATCTGTTGAAACCATCCAAGAGCGATACTTGAACTTCCGGATTTTCAAGAAGTTTGCTGAAGGATGCGTGTAAGTTAAATGTTATGAAAAATTTTCCGCTTTTCATGAGTTCGGTCTGGATAATGTCCTTGTCACAGGCAGAACATTTCTAAACTCCATTTTCCACCAGCGCACAGAGCTTCAGGGGACGTGATCTTTGGCCAAAACTCTATTTTATTATGATAATTTTTGACAACGAAATTCGGGTTTTTTAGATTTGGATGATATGGACAACATTGAAATACACTAGAAAAAAAATCAACAAAATTTTTCAGCAACAAATTGTTTGAAATTTTATTCGAAAACTACCAAATACCTATGATTTCCAAACATTTTGGCGTCTCAGTTAGTTTGCACTCGTCTTAAATTTTTTTCCTTCATACAGGACACGTCACAACCGTTTTGGATCATAATGCCGTTGGAACCAAGTGTTTACGGTTGGTGCAACTCCTACAATTAAATATTAAAGGGGACCACTTTTGAACTATCAGCACAGTGTCGTAAATTTCAACATTTTTAGCCACAAACATTAATGGGTTAAAATACACATAAATTTGAAGAATTAGCAAATTAACTTAAAACTAAGCATATTGGCGTGAAATATTGTGAGAATTTCAATGCAACTAAATCATAGGTATTTGGTAGTTTTCGAATAAAATTTCAAACAATTTGTTGCTGAAAAATTTTGTTGATTTTTTTTCTAGTGTATTTCAATGTTATCCATATCATCCAAATCTAAAAAACCCGAATTTCGTTGTCAAAAATTATCATAATAAAATAGAGTTTTGGCCAAAGATCACGGCCCCTTAAGCTCTGTGCAGCGTCTCACAATCAGGACAGTAAAAAGATTTTGACACCAATGAGTAGTCAGGCTAAATCCTTTTCAAGCAAGAACATTGAAGGTGGAATATTCGCGCCTTGTGGTAGGTGAAAGTTAATCAATGTTAGTAGATCAGCAGTTGCGGATTTCGATAATTTATGACGAATTAAAATCCATATAGCATAAGCATACTCTCCTCTTTTAGTAATCCGGCCGAAGCAAAAATCAGCGGAGGATGAGGAGTAATGTTTTCCTGTAGTTACCAATGAAAGAAATACAATGACTTTATCCTAAAAACTAGATATGTATGTTCAATATAACGATTCTATTTACATGCATGTTTTCGCTACATTCTGAATCGCAGTTAGTCTCTGCATCCATTCCCTTATCTGAATTGAGTCCTACCAATTCTACAGGCTGTTCTTCTGGTGGTGTTACTGAAGGTTCAACGATATTATTTATTGGAGGATACTTTTGCGACAGTCGTGTAGGTTTAGTCTAATGATTAAAAATTAGTTTTTTGTTACCAAATATTAATAAGTACAAAAAGAGTACATGTTCATAAATATGAACTAATATAATATGAACTTTAGTTACCATTCGATATCTTGTTCTGCGCGGGATGTTGGTTGGAGTACTCAAAGAATGTCGAAAATAAGATTTATAGTTGGCTTTCCTAGTCGAACTCATCATTAACAGAAATGGTTTTGATATAACAGTGAATGTGTAAAAAGTTTTCCGAATTATATTTAGTTCATATTATATTAGTTCATATTTATGAACACGTACTCTTTTTGTACTTATTAATATTCCATAACAAAAAACTAATTTTTAATCATTAGACTAAACCTACACGACTGTCGCAAAAGTATCCTCCAATAAATAATATCGTTGAACCTCAGTAACACCACCAGAAGAACAGCCTGTAGAATTGGTAGGACTCAATTCAGATAAGGGAATGGATGCCAGAGACTAACTGCGATTCAGAATGTAGCGAAAAACATGCATGTAAATAGAATCGTTATATTGAACATACATATCTAGTTTTAGGATAAAGTCATTGTATTTCTTTTCATTGGTAACTACAGGAAAACATTACTCCTCATCCTCGCTGATTTTTGCTTTCGGCCCGGATTACTAAAGAGGAGAGTATGCTTATGCTATATGGATTTTAATTCGTCATAAATTATCGAAATCCGCAACTGCTGATCTACTAACATGATTAACTTTCACCTACCACAAGCGCGCGAATATTCCACCTTTTCAATGTTCTTGCTTGAAAAAGGATTTAGCTCCTGCACTACTCATTGGTGTCAAAATCTTTTTTACTGTCCTGATTGTGAGACGCTGCCACAGAGCTTAAGGCGCCGTGATCTTTGGCCAAAACTCTATTTTATTATTGATAATTTTTGACAACGAAATTCGGGTTTTTTAGATTTGGATGATATGGATAACATTGAAATACACTAGAAAAAAATCAACAAAATTTTTTCAGCAACAAATTGTTTGAAATTTTATTTCGAAAACTACAAAATACCTATGATTTAGTTGCATTGAAATTCTCACAATATTTCACGCCAATATGCTTAGTTTAAGTTAATTTGCTAATTCTTCAAAATTTATGTGTATTTTTAACCCATGAATGTTTGTGGCTAAAAATGTTGAAATTTACGACACTGTGCTGATAGTTCAAAAGTGGTCCCTTTAATATTTAATTGTAGGAGTTGCACCAACGTAAACACTTGGTTCTAACGGCATTATGATCCAAAACGATGTGTGACGTGTCCTGTGTGAAGGAAAAAAATTTAAGACGAGTGCCAAACTAACTGAGACGCCAAAATGTTTGGAAATCATAGGTATTTTGGTAGTTTTCGAATAAAATTTCAAACAATTTGTTGCTGAAAAATTTGTTTGATTTTTTTTCTAGTGTATTTCAATGTTGTCCATATCATCCAAATCTAAAAAACCCGAATTTCGTTGTCAAAAATTATCATAATAAAATAGAGTTTTGGCCAAAGATCACGTCCCCTGAAGCTCTGTGCGCTGGTGGAAAATGGAGTTTAGAAATGTTCTGCTGTGACAAGGACATTATCCAGACCGAACTCATGAAAAGCGGAAAATTTTTCATAACATTTAACTTACACGCATCCTTCAGCAAACTTCTTGAAAATCCGGAAGTTTCAAGTTTCGCTCTTGGATGGTTTCAACAGAAGATCACAACCACGTACTGGATGATAACTGATATAATGGACGGAGAATGTTATTTTAAAATGAACCTGGACATGTACGACTTCAGCTGCCAGCATTAACACAGACGGAGTCAGTATTTTTAAATCTTCCAAACTAAGCATTTGGCCAATACTTCTATCCGTCAACGAATTATCATATTCTACAAGACGACGGTTTACTGTACTCGGTGGACTTTGGTTTGGAGCTACCAAACCAACTTTTGATGCCTTTTTTGGGTCACTGGTTTCACAGTGCAACAACCTATCTGCTACCGGCTTAGAATGGAAAGCTAACAAGAAAACTATGAATTCGAAGGTTTTGTTCCCAATCGTTGCAGCAGACTCAGTTGCAAGATGCTGTCTTCAAGGAATCAAACAATTTAATGGAGAATACGAATGTCCATGGTGCATTATTAAGGGCGAAAACTTAACAATGGAAGGAAATTCACGAAAATGGATTTATCCACCCCTAAATGCAGAGAGAAGAACCCATTCACAGTTTATTGGTCATTTAAAAATACTTAAAAGTAACATGGAAAACGCCGAAGATCAAACCTGTTACGGCATCAAATCTGCAAGTCAATTCATTCTTCTAGAAAAGTTTGATGTGATTCCGGTTTTGTTTTTGACTATATGCACACTTGCTTACTTGGTGTTGTCAAGTCATTTACGTTGACATGGATGGATTCGCGCAATCATGGGAAAGAATTTTACATAGGAACTAAAGAAGAAAAAATTAGCGAAATTTACATGCGATGCAAAGTTCCAGCCGAGTGCAACCGCGTTACTAGAAGTTTAAAAGAAATGAAATACTGGAAGGCAAACGAATGGAAACTTTGGATGCTGGTTTCGGTTCCTGTACTTCATAATATTTTGAAGAACGCTTACTTAAAACATTTTGCAAAATTTGTTTAGTCGATGATTATTTGTTGTCACCTGAAATAACGTTCACTGATGTAGCAAATGCAAATGATATGTTAACTGAGTTTTGTTATGAAGCCCCAGCTTTGTATGGAAAAGAAATTTGCTCTTTTAATATGCATCTATTGCTTCATGCAGTGGATTGCGTTAAAAATTGGGTCCTTTGTGGTAGTACTCTTTATTCCAATTTGAGCATTTGAATGGTGTGTTAACGTCGTATTTTTCGGGGACTACCCAAATATGCTCCCAGATAATTAAAAAAGGTAATTGTAACTCGACAAGTTATATCGCTTG
>LJIJ01004647.1:0-14111 GCA_001718145.1 Orchesella cincta
AACGCATATCGAAAAGCTATGAAACAGTTTTGCTGTTGTGGAAAGAAAGAGGTAAAAGTTCAAACCAGTGTTTTCAGAACAAACCGCCGAGTTGCTTGGGACGATGGAGGCGGAACATGAGTCAGGGTAACTACCATCTGCTAGTGTAAATGCTACCAGATGCACATAACAGCAATCTGTTTGACATATTGTCATTTTTTGTTCATTGCATTAATGAGCAACTTGCAATTCCATTTCACTCAATGCTATTAACAATACTTGTATTATACAAATAAAAATGCAACTCAAATGTAATTCTGTAATAAAAAACCTTAATTGACATTTTTTAATTTTGGAAATAACATCCGGAGTCAATTTTTTATACTAAAGTAACAATTAAAGGTACATAGCTGTGTCAATCTGTTTGTTTGCTATTCAACAAGAAATATAAGCCTTACTGCTTAAAGATCATATGTTTGACTGGTACGAGCGAGTACATTGCTGCTTATCACACCATATTCAATATTCGTTAAAAGTGGACTGAAGGGAAGCTTGTAATTTTACTAAATTTATTTCGAATCAGAATTAAAATGGATGAATTGTGGTTGCCTAAATTACTATAAGTAAAAACGACTTACAGAATAACAACCTAACAATTTTGCTCGAATTGTGCAGCTAATAGTGAACACAAATAAAATTGATCACCGAAAAAGGCGTTTTGCCCACTTTTTTCAGGCAAAAGCAAAGTAGGAAAATGTGTCACTTTTTTGTACATAAATTTTACATTTTATTTTAAAAGGTCACTTATTTTCAAATATCGTCACTGGTCAAAAATCGTTGTACTAAAGTGAAAAATTACAACATAAACATGAAAAACAATTGATAAATAGCAATTTATGATAAATTCTCGAAATATTAGTGTACTATCTGTTATTTTTATGCTCAATACTCCTTTAATGCAGTTATTTTTTTTCAATTAGTACTTCTAAGATACCTCATATGTAGTGAGTAGCTGCTAAAAAGCTGAAATTTGGATTGAATAGCTCGCTCGTTATATACTTTTTATTGAAGCATTCCGAAATGTGAAATAGGCTAATGCTCAAAATGATTGCTAAAATCTAAATAACACTGGCTCATATTCAATACGAGGACCATTAAATAAGAATTACATGCAACTATTCAGCTAAATTGAACTTTTAGCGTAGAATTCCAATTTTTTATTAGCTTTCAAACCTCAAAAAGATCCAATTAAATTTTTAAATAACTGGTAATGAGTTGTACTTGTATTAGGCCACAATCTCATAAGAATCATCTAATGCAAATGCCAGTAATGAGATCAGTTTGGAATATTTCTTTAACATGCTGCAAAGAAGCAGTATATTATTGACACTTAAACATAAGCTCATCGCTCTCTCGATTTTTGATTCTACCAGTTCTTGGTTCTTGATGAAACCGAGTTAGAAACAGTTGACAGATGATTGAGTTACACAAAATTGTATCTTAAAAGCACATGTGGTTTCAGTGTTTATTTTTTTCTACTCTTCTAACCTAATTTAGTAATTTGCAAGGGGAACAGGTTCCACGTTCACAAATAATTTTATAATTTTCGTGTTCCATGGAGTTTTCATGCTTATCTTTAATCATGATCACCTTGACTCCATCGCTTGCTTAAAGCGGTAACGACGTTACCGGAAATTACTTGGGAACAACACAAAAACCGGAGAAAACGGACCTATTCTGTATAAAAAGTTACCAGAAAGAAAACGTTTTTCCATCAACGCTTCAGATCTGACTGCTTTGAACCTTGAGGAAGCAAACAAACTTATGAAAAATTGGAAGATGTCTTTTAAGTTCAATCATAAGTTTTATCCAACCGAGTGTGTGCCTATTTATAAAATTGCTCGGTCCGTGTGATTGGAGATACTTCACCAAGAATACTTGCCTGTTTGGGTAGTTTCCACCTCATCAAGTGAAGTTATTTGAACAAGGAAGCTTTCCTTGGAAAGACACGAGTAAAAAGCTACTCTTAAAATCAATGTCTTGGTCAACCACGTATGGCAAGTCAAGGAAGTCAGGAGGTTGACATTTCTCTAGGCAAACAGCCTTCATTGTCCAAGTAACACAACACGGTGTGCTGTGTAGTCCGTTTGCTCCTCTTGCTGTTTATTTGAATAGATTTTAGTGACATGTAAAATAACATACTACGTTCTTAATATTATTGATACCTACAACTCATAAGACGAGCTACCAAAAGAGTGCTGCGAGTTTATGTGCATATTATAGATATGAAGATCTTCAGGTATGGTAATCTTTTTTTAACAATTTTTACAAGCTACCACTGCACGAATTTAGGAACTCCTATAGCTTTTGTGAAGTGAAGCATTTGCATAAAAAGTGTAGAGTTTCATTAATCGGTGGATGCCTAATTCTTAAAAAGTGACACATTTTCCTACTTTGCATTTTGCCTAAAAAAAAGTCGGAAAAACACCTTTTTCGGTGACCATTTAAATGCATGCCGTGATAAAAATGTCTTTTACGATGAGCTCAGCTTAACTAATGATATTGCTCGTTAGTTTTCCTTGGTATTATGGTTTGTTGTGTAGTCAGCCACCGTACTATAGTTTCAATATTTTGCAATCTAAAACTAGGCAGTTCGATAGTTTTCTAGCATTAGCGAGCACAAATGCAAAAAATAATAAAGGGTGCTGTTGTACTTTAATATTGCAAAAACGAATCGAGTTTGGAAGTTTAACATAGCATACATTATTTTTACTGTGAAGGTAAGTAGATGACTTGGAAAACTGCTAGGCCAGGCCAGTTAGCTTTTATAAACCATTCAAAACCACCACCTAAATATTCACTGGTTGGTCGGATCTAGAATTGACTAGATAGCTGATTGCTGACAAACTGGTTTTAAAATCAAAATAAATCAAGTATCGTATCAAGAATTACCTGTGGCATAATCTATAGATTGCCATAAGAAAGCACAAAAACAGTGATATTTTTGCTGGCCTTAATTTTCCATTTGCATCCAAAGAAAGCTACCCATGGGATATGGAATAATATAATGCAACCCATTTTTTTTAATAATAATAATAGTCACGTTTATTAATCACTCTAATTCAATCCAATTTTCCACAAAAAACCCTACGAATAGGAAATTACCAATATCAAATTAAATCCAATTATCTTACATCATTGATTAACACTTTATAACACAAACAGTTTAAATAGTAGTATAAATAGTCAATAAATCGCATAAATTAGTTACAATATTTCACCTTCAACAGCTTTTATGGTGTACAAACTCTACTCAGTTCATTACGTCATAATATACTTACATAGTTTGATTTTAAAAGCATTCAAACTTTGTGCATTCCTGACCATATCTGGCAAACTATTCCACAATATTACAGCTCTATACTCAAACGTACGTTTTCCAACCTCCAACTTCGGTTTAAACTTACAATAATAGTTGTTTGGTTTTCTAGTACTATAATTATTTGTAGCACCCTTCTTTACAAAATAATCCTTAAAAAATGGCACATCGTTACTGTTGCAAAGCTGTAAAAAGTACACAGAACCGGTACATAAACAATTCCTTCGGAAACATCATTTAAATCCACACGAAATCTTCTCTGCAACAGGGTCAAACTTGCGAACTCTAAAATCATTCTCCCAGAGTGCGTACAATTTTATCAAGAGCTATCAAATATTTGTCACAAGTAGTTCCTACTACCACTATCATATAACTCATTATTGACAATACTAACGACTGCCCTAACATTTTTAATTGCTCTTTACTGAAACAATTTCTTATTTTATACAGAGCACTGATACGAATAGCACCTTTGACACGTTTTCAATGTGTTGCTCCACGATAAGCTCCTATCAAAAGTCAACCCTAAACATTTCATCGTTTTTGAATTCTCAATACATACCTGGTTCACCACACATGTGAAGGAATCAAGCTTGCTCATTTTTCTAGCTGAACTCAAGGTTATCATTTTTGTTTTGTCACTGTTTAATGTTAAACGCTTTTCCTCAAGTATTTGCTGACATTTCGCATGTCCGAATTTATGGTATCTTCCAAGGCCTTTAAATTTTTCATGGAACCAAAAAATAAAAAGTTTGAATCATCAACAATATTACTGTAACTCCATTTATAACTACTGAAGGTAATCATTAATGTATAAAGCAAATAATTGGCCCAAGACACTTCCTGCAGGCACTCCAATAAGCACCTCCCTCGTCGTTGAGCAAACTCCATTCACCTCAACAAACTGTTTCCTGTTTTCTAAATAACTCCTTAACCAAAAATCAGAAATTCTACAGCGACTCTTCAAATCATTAAGTAGTAGACCCTTTGGCACGGAATCAAAGGCCTTTCGCATGTCAATAGATAACACTGCTACCATCCCTTTATCCAAATTCTTGTAAACCTGCTCTACAACTGCTATCATTGCTAATTCTGTAGAATGTCCTTTCCTACAACCAAATGAGAATTTGTTATAATTTTTCCGACTCTAAAAACTTAACTAACTTTCTGTGATAAATAGTTCTCTCGAGCAAGAAAATTTGAAGTAATTGAGATTGCCTGAACTCCGACGGTTTACTTGCATTTTTTACTTTGGAATGTATTATGATTCAAAGGCAACTAACCTGAATGTCGATTTACCTAGATTTACCCTTTACATGGACGTTTATATGCCTTTTTAAAGAATAATTGAAGTAACATTGATAATTAGCAGTCATATGAAACTAGTCACAAGGGTTATTCTTTCCTCGACATCTTCATAAATACATTTGTCAGACTATGATGAAATCAGTTGTGGATAATGTCCAAATCATTTATCAATAATTGTATTCAGTACAATAAACCATTTTATAGTTCAAAACTAGTCGACTTTAAGACTTAATTGGAACAGTTGCGCACGAGATCATTTTTTGGTTTCAACGCAATCTTGGAGAAAAAAACCCGGAGATTTTCATAGAAATAAGGGTGGAAATAACAATGCGTATCTCTTGCCATGTAACTAAACCTTCCCAACCTATGACTCTTTGACGGTTTTCTAATGAATTTTCAGGCATATTGATCAAATTAAATATTAATATTTTTCAGCTAATGGTGGGTCCGGATCGTCTACCTCCAAATGCGTATTTTCAACCATTGGAGAATTCGTGATTTTGTTGCGAACAGCCTGTAGTCCTCCAACGATGAAGACGTGTTTGTGAGCCCCTCCAACAATTCAAACAACAACAATTCTCACTTAGGCTGGTTTACACGTTCTTTATCATACGCTTCTTATTTTGATACGAGTTTCCAGTAAACTTGGTATTGTCCCGATTCTTTAACAGATTCAACGAGTGACATGCGTTGCTCCTTCTGTCACCAGATTCTGTTTGTTTTTCATGTCGGAATCAGCGGCGGATCCAATTTCTTGGTATTGTTGCATAGGCTAGTTGTGTGTCGGAAATTTTATTCTTTAACATGGTCGGGATGTCTCTGGTGTATTTGCATTCTTGGTTAACTGTATGGCTAAGTGCAACTTCCATAGTCAACAGTTTCACGGCCTACCAAATGGGTGAGCTTTATGCCGAATATCCCTTTACATTACCATTCGAGGTTAAGACAGGAAATGGCTACTTCGAATCGATCATTCTCTTGAAAATTGCATCGTAGCCTTCACCATGTAAGGGATGATAAAAGTATCAACTCTTTGCGTAGCAAACCACATATATACATTTCATGTAATTTCTCCGGATGTATAATAAGCAACACATACTTTTAAGCCTGAAATATTGCATACCTAAATGTAAATTTTATTCTAAGCTAAATCTAAAACTTCTAAGCTTCTTCTAAATGTGTTTTACAAGTTTGAAATATTTAGAAGCCCATAACATCCGGTTCACTTTGGGAACGATTTGGTATGTTTGTTGTATGTATTTGGGTTATTTACTATACCTAAATTATTTTCGGAAGGAATTTCTGTAGATATTAGGACATCTCCGATTTCATCCGATTGCATCTGAAAGTTGACAAGATGGTATGGTAAATGCCGAAAACCGTCCAATCAGATATGGTAAAAACCCGTGGGTAATGATGTTAAAACCCGGTGGGTATGGGTTTTAACGGGTTTTGCGGGTTCAAATGGGCATTAATGGGGAGAACGGGTAATATTAATTTAACATGTGTATTACGTGGTGACATGTATTGTATGCATGTTCCGGTGTTCAGATCTGACAGTTTTGAAATGTTGATGACAGGATCTGATTTTACCAAATGTTTGAAAATAGATCAATAGGATCTCAAATTGGTTACAGTACGTAACTTTGTGACTTTTACTTCAGGTCAGTCAGATCCGTTTACTACAAGGAACTATTCGCTTAAATACATACTACAAAAATAATATTATATATTATGTGTAATATGTAAATATATATAATACATATAATATTGTACGTATACATACATAATGCGACAATCATTTTGAGTGGATGTGGGAAGCGGTCGCATGTTTAGTGTGCTCTTCAGTTTTATTTTTGTTACACGGGTTCCTGGTTTCGGACAAAGCCAAATTTTACATCATTCGACAGCATTTTAAACGGCAATCAAGTTTCTACAAAATTGTCGAGTTTTAATTAGTGCATTATAGTGTAACTAGTTGGCCAAAGTTTCAAATCTGAATACACTTAAAGTAAAGCGAAACATAGAGACGTGAACCCCGTGTAGTTGAAGTGGACTCTTCCTATTGCTGAGATACCTGTTATGTTTTAGTAGTTCTGTGGGTGGAATTCACTGAGCCGGTTTATACATTAGCTGTAAATGCAGGTTGTGAATGGCCCATAGTTTGAGTATCAAAAGTTGATGTGCAACTAACTCATCTGCAGTCTGTAAAATTCTGCCTTGAAATGAAGTACTGTCTTTTTTTTCTTTTTAAGAAGTGTTGTGCTGCACCTTTGATTTGTGGGTGGAATACACGGAGCCGGTTTATACATTAGCTATAGACGCAGGTTGTGTATGGCCCACTGTAGCAGTTGACTTCTTCAATGTTTTGAGTCGATGATATGCCTAAACTCCAATCCTCCCTCTCACTAATCTGAGGACTTGATATCTCCAGCATATTTCACAATGCCACCAAAGAAACAGCCGGAAAATAGTAGTACACTTGTTTCCCGGATTGAGGGATTGCATACAAAGTTTGATGGATTCAGAGAAGATCTGAAGGGCATTCAGCGTCAAGTGAACGTGTTGGAGGCGGAGCAAAGTTCTCTTCGGACGAGGGTGGCTGTACTAGAGTCTGATAATGCTAAGCAATGTAGTTCTTCGGGGGAGGCGAAGTTGCTGGAAGAAGTTGAGAGACTTAAACGCTCAGCTAATATCATACTATTTGGTGTAGAAGAAACGGAAGATGGCATGAAGGTTGCCATGGAACTGCTTAAGTTGCTTCTCCCATCCATGTTGGTGATTTGACGTCAGAAGAATCGGAAAACCAAAAGAAGATGCTACCAGACCCAGACCAGTGAAAGTTACACTCAATGGTCAAAGTGAAAGGAATTTAGCCTTGCGTAATAAAATTTTACTCAAAGATCGTGCAAATTTTAGCAAGATTAGTGTAAAGGCGGACGAGACAGTGAAGCAGAGAGAAATGAGATCACGACCAGTGCCCAGTGCATTAATTTCTAATCCTAGAAAACGATCACGCCATGGGAGAGATGGGGGTTCTCAACAGGCTAAGATTCCAAGAACGACAAGTTCCCACAGTGTTGCCTCAGAGAATGGCAGCATGGATGACGACTCATCACAGTGTATGGATAGTGGCAATGAGCTTCCACTGCCAATACCTGGTTGACTGAGGGATTCGAAACCGGACAAACTCAACATAGCACATCAAAACTTCCGGTCTGTACGTAACAAGCTTCATATGGTGAAATCTGTACTGTCTACACATAAACTAGACATTCTTTGCATAACTGAGACATGGTTGGCTAATGAAGTTTTCCCTGTGCCCACAGGTTATAAAATAATTAGATGTGATAGAGAGAGTCGTGGTGGTGGAGTGGCAGTTTTATGCAAAGCAGACATCAAAATCAAGCCCCTGAATTTGAATACAGAAGATTGGAAAACACCATTTAGTCTTGAGTATTTGTGTCTAAATGTTCAGGTTAATTTTAACAAATCCTTCGTTTTGTGTGTTGTTTACCGACTAGCCACCTAAGTAATGATATTAAAAATCTATCTAAACTGTTACAGTTCTGTAATTCTGTTGGAAAGAATACAATACTTGTAGGGGATCTTAATATTAATATGCTCTGTAAAGTTACAAGTTCCAAACTGGATAGTGTTCTGTCAAGTTTAAACTACAAACAACTAGTTAAGGTTCCGACGAGGGATGTTAACCTCCTTGATGTAGTCATTGCTAACGAATTAAGTAATATCTCGGACATTTGCGTTCTTGAAGAATGTATCTCTGACCATTTACTTGTTACTTTCAAGTTATTGTTTAAAAGTGCACGCAAGCAGAAACCCAAGTGCAAAATTGTAAAATGTTGATTGGTTTAGATGGCTAAATAAGGCGGTGGAAGTCAGCTTGGCTTCATGGAATCTCGATTCCCCTGACGGTATTATTCAGCATTTGAGTAGTCAGTTATTTTCTTGCTTTGGGTCATTCCTTCCTAGTAAGAAGGTAGGGTCTGGTAGGTTTGAAAATTTTATATCAAAAAAGCAAACGATTGTCTCTGGTTAAGAAGTTTTACGTAGCTCGGCGTGGTGAAAGTCAATATTATCGTAAGAAAGTGAGGGAATATTCTAAGCTAGTAAGTTCTTCCATTGAGCTTGACTATAAGAATTATCTTGATAAATTATGCAGTAAAGACGGCGTGTGGAAAGCGCTTAATAGTCTAAATGTTAATTTTAAAAAGCAGTGTAGCCTTGATCCTTCGATTGAACCCAACATTATTAACAAATATTATGTAGAAATGGGCTTTGCCCCTGGTGCTATTATTCATGATACACTGTGTGACCTAAATGAGGTAGGGTCTGAAATGAGTTCTGGTTTTGTTTGGCGAGATTACTGCTTCTGACGTGCACAGCATGGAAGAAGTTTAAAAATAGGACTAGTAAAAGTTTTGATACAATGGGAGTGAGCAAGTTTATGATAATTCGCTCATGCCTGTACCATATTTGTGGATGTACTTGTTCGCTTTTTTAACCTCTCATTTACTTCTGGGTTTATACCTGACTGTTTAAAATTAGTAAAATTGTTCCAATTCCCAAAGAAGAAAAATGCTACTACTCCAGATTTGTTTAGACCTATTCAGCTTTCTCCTATTTGTTACTCTTAATGGAACGAGTATATTTTTTCAAGCTCACTAGACATCTGTCTGATAAAGCGTTAATTACCAAATGTCAATTTGGCTTTCGTAAGGGCCACTCTACTGAACACGCGATGATAGCGATGACGGATTTTATTAAGAAACAACTAGACTGCGGTAAAATATGTGTTGCCATTTCGATTGACTTGCGCAAGGCGTTTGACAGTGTTTATAGAGGTCTTCTGTTATACAAACTGTGTAAAAAGTATGGTAAAGGCTCTATGTGGTTATTCAGTTACTTGAGCGATAGAATGCAGTTTGTTAGTGTTGGAGATAAAGAGTCGGAGGTACTTAAATCCTTAATTGGAGTGCCAGCTGGTAGTATTTTAGGTCCTATTCTTTTTGCCCTTTTATTATGACTTACCTGATGAGGTTATCAGTGACTTATCTAATGTTTGCGACGACAACAATTGATTGTATGTAGGGAAAAAGATGCCCTTGAGGAGCTCAGAAGTAAAATTGAAAGGGTATGCATAGTCTCGGCGAGTATCTCAAAGCAAATGGTTAACACAAAATGTGAGCAAGACAAAATGTTAACTTTTGTAATCAAAGCAATTTAACTTGATCAAGGACTTTAGTTTCTCGTTTGATGGCACAGAAATTTTTAATTCTGAAGTTTTGAAATGTCTAGGGTTATACTTGGATCCACATCTCCGCTTCGACTATCATATAGAAAAATGACTAGTATCTGTTTGAGATTACGCTCGCTCTACACCATTCGGAAAGTGTTATCGCAATCAAGCTTAAGAATTATCGGCAGGCTATGGTATGAGCATTGTTAACTATATGATGAGTACAGTTTTCCACCAATAATAAGATTGTTAAGCTAGCTGATAAGGTGGTCAGAGCCTTGGGTAGACTAATATTAGGAATAAAGAAGTACGATAGGGTATCAGAGTTAATTGCGAGTGAATTAAAATGGTTGTTTCCTTCAAAAAAATCTTGTATTTTTAATACACTTTGTCAGTTTTACAAAATCTATATCTCAAGGTAGTACCCTACTTTGAAAATGAATTTGTGCGTTGTAGTGAGATTCACTCCTATGTAACTCGGGTGGCGATTCGATCCGGTCTAGCTTTGTTGGTAAATCTTTTTTAGGCAGTCAAGTGTTCAGTGTTCGAGCAGTTAGTTTGTGGAATAAGTTGCCCTTGGAGTTAAAAGGTGTCACACTATTTTCTAGTTTTAAAACAAAATTGAAAATGTATATGCTAAACAATGTCTGTTGAAATGTTCTGTATGTGGTTTTAAGATTATGGTACTTGTTTGTTATTGGAAATTGGATTCTTTAATCATTTTTGGCTCTTGTTTACATGATTTGTATGACTTATTATTATTATTTTTCTTTTGGGACAGTAGAATATCCTACATTGTAGCGAACTGTTACCACTTTAAAATTGTACATGATGATTATGCACACGATTGAATAAATTGAATTGAATTGAATAATGCATATTATAACACTGAAATAACTGTTTAGTTAAACACTTAGACAACAACCATAAAGCAAGGTAGCATTCATTGCCTAATTACTCCTCATATAATGGAAATAGTAACACTAAACAGCTAAATATAACATATGTAAAGAAAACAATGCGACATACTCTGATTTTCCATTGGTTTTACTGTTTTATATATTTACCCGTTTTTACCCATAAAAACCCACCAAATTCTTGGTGGGCTGCGCCCATTAAAACCCGGGTTTAAACGGGCTGCTCACCTACCCATTATAACCCACGTGCCATCTCCGCGTCCAATTAACCTAAAAACTTTTCCATTAGAATATGGCATCCCGAGTTTAACATTATATGCTTCATGCAGATTTATACTGCTATATATGTATATATACTTCTTGCGTAACATGGAAAGTATATCCTATGTGTGTGCATAAAACAAATGGAGATTGTAAAAAACTTAATATGCTACATTTCTTTCCTTCTTCACTCACTACTCTTTCATTTATGACTATACTCATACATACATACATATATCACTATACTCTCACTCCTAGAGCTCGGTTCAATTCAATTCAATTCAGAGATTGAATTGAACGAATTCCTTTCATTTTTCAGTTCCTTTCAATTTATTTCACAGGTATGAATTGAATTGAAATTTTCAATTCAGTCATATAAATTTAATACATACATAAGTAAGCTATATGGTAGCATGCTAGTAAGTGCTTTTTAACGTTGTAAAATTATTAGATCTACTAGCACAGAGACGTATCTCGTAGGTATGGGTAAAATCACAGCTTTTATTTACTAACAACCTTAAATGTTTTTAAAATGGTAGCCCTTGCCCAATTCTAGATACGAAATTGCATTGCACTGATTAATTCACTCAAGTATATAAATTTACCATTGCCAATTATCAACTGCTCGCGTCGAGTAGACTTAAAAGAAATGATCTGCTACTTTCGATAAAACAAGAATCACTTTCTAAATATCAAATACTAACTTACAAGAGCACCTTAAACATTTATAACTGCTAAAAGACCCTAATCTACATGATTGCTTCAGGAAAAAAATCGACGCAGTAAAACCCACTGCGCTGTGCAAACCTTTCAATTCCTTTCACAGCCTTTTTCAATTCAATTCAATACATGCGAATTGAATTGAAAAATTTTCAATTCAGATTGGATTGAACCGAGCCCTACTCATTCCAAATATATGCTTACACTTCAGGTCTTCATAATATTAATATCACTCCCCATATGTAGCTTTGCTCTAACTGTCGTCGTCATCCACAAATAATGTAATATTAGTAATGCTACTTTAGTGCTGTCTTGTCCATCAATTTTAATCGATATAAAGTATCCGGTAAGAAAAAGCTGCTGTCAAGCCAACTCAGTCTACTAACAAGCAAGCTTAACTTCAGACGTATAAAATCTGATTATTACTCACTAGATACAAACAGCAAAACTGTTTCATTTCATGGCCTTTTGCTGCTGAATTTTTGTATATTTTTAATAGATATCTATCACGTGGATGTGATTTGATGTTTTATAAATAAATAATGTAGTATTTGGGTGGCGTATCGAAGCAGTTTTAGCTTATTAGCTTTGCCAACCGTCATATAAAGGGGTGGAATTAAGTGCGCACACAATTTTAAAACGTTTGTAGTTTTCAGACTAAGACATTTCTTAAAGAATGCAATGTCACACCTGAAAGAGCATTTAGTGGTGATAGTAACATGAAACACATTTGGAGTTTCTATCGCTTAGTTGTCAGACCAACGTATTTTTTTCCAGGAGTGCAGAAACTGCTTGATTCCTGAATTTTTAAAACATAAATCGATTGTACTGCATTGGTTGTTTTAGGTTGCTTATGTATCTTGAGGGCCTGCCTCATAAAGGGTGTAAAAGATTTTTTTGATTTGATCTTAAGTAAGGAAATTAGCATGATTTAGTGCACCAATGCCATTTGCAAGATTGTGAAAATCTTTGACTATCAATACAAAAACTCTAGTCCAAAGCTAATGTTTGTAGTAAAACGTTAGGTAGCCCGGCTATTGTAATAAGCAAGATGTGGAGTAATGCCAGAGCTTTGGGGCATTTCATAAATCGTTTCTCAGTTATCGTAATCTTGTGACAAAATATTAAATAAAAAATACTTGTAAAAAATACGGTTCTGGAGTCTCCTGAAGGGAAGCTGTGAAGTTTTTTATTATAATTGTCAGTTCATTCTCTTTGTAAAAACACACTAAACATTTCCTGTATCTTGAAATTTCCACCCGTTTTCATGTTTTAAATTTGAAGCAAATTTTAGTTATCGAAAAGCGCGAAATTTATGCCCCCAGGAAACTTGACATTTTGAATCACCATCTTTGTCACGGTGTACTAGTATCAAATAAACAGTTATTGGAAAATGAAAGTATATGCCAGATTCTCCATTAAATGCTCTACCATCATGCTCCTCCAGCATTTGAAAATTCGTTAACGTTTGGGCCTACCACGCATGTAATTTTTGTAAGCGCACTTAATCCCACCCCTTTATTTAAAGAAATTAAATAATATATTTTTGCGACAGAGAATTTTTACAGTTTAACTTTTTGTAGCTAGTCTGCTGGAGAAGCGTATATGCTTTGCACAACATTGAAAATGGCATATATTAATTCACTTACTGCATTTATGCTTGTATCAATCAACCTAGATCCACTAAAAGCGATATCTTCATATAAACTGTGTAGTTACAACGAATCATTTAAAGTCCTTTTGTCAAACAGTGAAAAGTTTATTGTTTCATTTTACAATATTGATCCAAACTTTCTATACGAATCTCATCGGGTGACTATAACACGACAAACGATCTTTCATAACAAATATTATTTGTCAAACACAGCCTATTGGGGTAACGTGCGACATACAAGACCTTCGCATATTATCATTGTACCTTTGAGTTTACCTGGGCTACACACTGACGAAGCATTTAATGTATTTCTTGCTCCGGCGTTAAACCCGTTTACAGTATTCGTGTTCATTTCCGAATCTATTCCAAATTCTGGACTAAAAATTTTGTATACAAGTTTACCAGCAACAAAGATTCTCCTATTTCTTAACCAACAAATTACCAAAACTAAAGTCGTTTGCTTTGGTTATTGCAAACCACGACTTGAACCCATGTCTGAATCTTTCATGGGGCATCTATTTCTGCAACCTATAGAGTTTCATAAATCCAATTTTTGGAATGCAAATGGACGACAGCTAAAAGTACACGTGAGCAATGTTCCTCCTCTCTATTTGAGTATTTCACTGGATCGAC
>LJIJ01004648.1:0-14110 GCA_001718145.1 Orchesella cincta
AATTCCGCCATGTTAAAACACATGGTGGAATACATGACGGTATTACGAAATTAAGTTTTAGTATGAAAGTCTGCTACTTTCAAATTCTCGTTCTCGATTAGCACTCTGAAACACAGGCATTTATTTATCAATAGTATTGATTCAATACTATATTTTTTAGTACAATAAAATTATGAAATAAAGCTTTCAAAGTAGGAAAGCAGCTTATTAGTGTGAAATTTTGAAAAGTAGGCTGATTTAGGATTACAGTTAATTTTTGAGCAAGAAAGTATGTATGGAAGCAAATATTGTTCATGAATTAGTACCGATAGAGCTACCGTAATATGATTCACTGTGTTTTAATAGCAAGCCCATTGACTGCATAGTATGAAAAAATTCAGCATTTCTAAAAAATTGGCTTCTTAAAACACCGAAGCACACTTTCCTGTCACGCAACTTTCCTCTATGTTGGTTCCTTATTCAAAATATGCAAAAATTCATAAACTAAAAATTTATGGCCAGTGCGACCCCATACTTCACACATGTTATTTTTACCATAAAGGCATTGTGCATGCAAAATTTCATCCAAATCGGAGCTCAACCAACTCCGTAGTTTCCTCGTTAGTGAAATTTCAGGTAGCTGCCATTTGCCCAAATGGAAAAGCACATGTTTATTGCTTAAATTAACGTTTCAAACATGTGCTCTGAAACAAAGCGTGTTGGAGTTTCCAAAAAATATGAATATATATATTGCATACCACAAGTTTCCAAGAAAAATTGCTTAGCACGTTGTCCTATGCAGAATACCTTTGCAATATGGGCAATTTGTTTTAGTGTAATTTAAAACTGATTTTAGTTCAGCCAGTGTTTAAGCATAAAACCTTCTGAGTTTAATTCCGTGTTATTGGTCACATTCACAGAAAGATAATAGCTGACTACATCGTCTGCGTTTCCAAATGTTTCATGAAATCGTCGTGTGTGAATGTAATTTGTCCTTTTCAGGTTAAATATTAGTCCGTAACTAATAGGATACGTGGGCAGATTTTATTGTAACTACAACGTGATTTAGCTGTACCATCTCTCTGGAAATGAAAATTTGATCGGAGTCTAGACGAGAAACAATGCGGTTTCTAACTTTCCCATTTATTTGAAGTTGTGTAATAACTTTTTAGAATGCTCTAAAGGGCCCAAATCCTTACGAAAATAGGGACATGCTTGATTTCTCTGTATCAGCTTGTTAAAATTAGCGATTTTGACCTACAAAGTTTTAAATAACAATACTGTGACTGTAAATGCCAACAAAATTTCAAAATATGCGATAGCTTTATCTGGTTATTCACGAAGATAATGTTTTCAATTTGGATGTCTTATAAAAATTAAATTAAAATATCACAAAATTGACGCTTACTCAAACATTAAATGAATATTGGTGAACGGGGAATGGTTTATGCGTGTAAGTAATTAACATTTACAGAGGTCGCAGCTTTTGACGGTGGCGAGTATTGCTCTTAAAGCAATCTTGCTTTCACTCAGACGAGACCATCCAATGACACGGAGCTGGGAATAGTATCTATATCAGGAACCCCGAAATATTTCCAGTTCAGCTTCAACATTCCAGCTGAAAGGTGCTTCTCTGTTATTTCAAACTCTTTTTTCACGTTGTAGCAAACAATTAAGCTATGATACGAATTGAGCTTTCTCTCATATCTACCAAGTCCACAATAGAAACTCTGCCACATTCGTTACTACCAGTATAATTGGTTTTGACAGTGTGACTGCATCAGGAGACCTTCAATCCGGTTTTAAAGGTGTGCGCAAGATAGAGCTGCCGATTCACATGCAGTTCAATGATGGTCACGTACTTTCTGCTAATGATGGTTTCAGCTGTTGGAAACTTGACCGTTTTAATTGCCATTAGTAGTTGAGTAAGCTTTGCAATTAAGTTCTGCAACAATTCAGAAACTATATTACATTTCAGCAAATAAGGCTCCTCTAAATTTTTAAATTGATGACTTTTTAAAATTATGGCTTTTATACGATGACGAAATTATTTCATTTAAAAAAATGTTAACCAGAGCAATTGAATCACGTGAACAAAATACCTTGGCTGAATTGGTTGCCCGATATAAATTCATGATTGTATTGTTAACAGGCTAACATCTACATTCTGCATTTTGTAAATGAAAACTTCAAACGCACTCAAGTTGTAACCTTGCCATGTGTCAGCATCTCTTAAAAGAATGATTGTCTTTTTTATTTCCTATTCAAATGTTGTTTTTTCTGCAGCCTTTCTCCAAAGAAAATTGAAATAAATAAGAAACGAAAGTTTAAAAGTTTGCTACTTAAATTGAAATTGTTATAAATGCGACTACTCGGAAGTGAAAACAGGTAAACGAAAGGAAAGTCTTTTACTTTTGGTAGGTGGTGAAAGACAAGCTTTTCCATTAGAAGTATTGTCGAATTTTTTGTAAAGAAAATGTGAATGCTCGACTTCAGAATTAGTTTCCAGTTTTTTGTCACGCGCTGGTTTAAATTAATTTTTTTCCAATGAGAAAATAACCTTGTGTCATTTCTGAGAAAAGCAGAATCACCTTGACCCCAAATGCGTCTCTCCTCTCCACCATATTGGGAAGAAATTAATCAGAAACACTTTTAATCTGGCATCCTTTGAAAATGCTTAGCGTCATCCAAACCAAACTTGTTTGCTAGTCCATTATAAATGTGAATTATGACAGCCTGCTATTGCCGTTGTTTTAGATCGCGTGGAACAAAACAAAAAATTTCATGGGATGCTGGAGACGGGATGTATAGGATGGTGTATTTTTTAATTGTTGGAATACATCTCCGGACTTGTTCCGTTTCTATAAGTCCGGACAACACACAGACACTCTGATGCCCGAATCGTGGAAAAGTAATGCTGAAAGCTACATGGGTGGCAAATTGCAAGCATGGTTTGCAGTGTACCCTCGTATGGTTTTAATTTGCCCTTTACGTACCATAATACTCTGTATTAAATATTTAAGATTTTTATCCTCTGAACCAATGTATTCCTTCGTTTTCTTTGTCGAGGTTTGTCCTGAATGTAATCGGTACCAGCAATGTGTCACATTCAACTCATTTCCTTCACGAGGAGTGGTGAGCTTACCTACAACTTTTTAGCATGTTTCCCTCTGTTTCCATTACTGATGGTTGTATTCTGATACTCCCGAATTTTACCAGATCAATGGACGTACTCAAAATGGTAAGAAACTTGCGTCACAACTACACATCAAAATAGCAACGAAGTTGGATGCGAGTATGAAACATGTGCGCTTAAATTTATGCATTAAGCTAAATTTCCCTATAAAACAGCGAAAGTAGGACAGCTCATGTTCAAAAAGGATCTTAGTTATTTATGGCATATCTGTCATGTAATATTGCTTAATCCGAAAAAAATGCTTTAGTTTTGAAAGAGTAATTCCGGATGATACAAAGCCTCACAGAATTTCCAGTCTGTGAAATCCAATGCAGTGCTTTTCTGCAAAAATAATGACCTACTTTATTCTAAGTATGTAATAATAGAACTAATGCAGCAGTTCAGCGGGAATAGCTATTTGTTTGTTACGGTTTCTTTTACTTGTTTGTGAGTTATTGTACATTATGTTGAAGTCTTGATAAATTACCAAAATGTCTCTTTATTAGTATATGCTTGTAATATGAATAATAACTGAAAAAGAAGTTCAATACATAATTTTCCCTTTTTCATTAACTAAGATATTTAAAATTATTTTCACGAAAGATGTGGAAGTCTCATGGTCAAGCTTGAACGTTTTGAGTAGAGCAGTTAAAATATCCCTTTCCATCCATTCCTGAACTCCATGAAACGTGATGTGTTTGTGATAAGTTGTGCAAAAAAGTTGCATGTAATTGTTTTGCTCTGAAAACCATCCAATTTTAAGTTATATTTTGCCTTTTTTTATTTCCGAGAAAGTTGGGGTTAAGTATTAGCTTTGCTTTATATTATATATATTATAGCCATATCTGCAAAATATTCAGTTGCCAATTAAATTCCAAAATTTTATTGTTAAGAGTATACTGAGAACATCATTGCGTTTATGGATGAAAACTAAATTGAGGTATCAATTAAAACGTTTGACATAAAATTGAAGCCAAAACAAATGTTCGAGATATAAAATAAATGTTGACGTGGGAAAAAAAAATGTTGGGAATCTTTGGTGTATGCTCTTATTGATCCATAAAAAACCAACACTTGGTCGACATTCAGTACGTTTTTTAGGAGGAAAGAAAGCAGGAGTTTCTTTCATCAAATTCGTGCAGCTTCCTATTGACCTAGTTTGGGAAATATCTTTCAAAAATTCATTCATCTAACTTCCGCATCACGTGTGCACTTTGCAGTTTCACGTGTTTTGTTGTGAAAGCAGCAGTAATATTCCTCCTCCCAGTTCCATTAGAGAAGATGGGGAGAAAGTCCGGAAAAACAAATAAGATGATTTGATATTCTGCAATTTGTCAGAAAAAGTGCAATACTTGGCTTTAACATTAAATAAATGCGGAGATTTTGTCAGTAATGGCACGGCATTTCAAATTCTGTTGTTTCTTTTGCTTCACAATATTCTCTGAAGCTGAATAAAATATCCAATAACCGAATGAAATCTGTTATATAGTTTGTTGTTTGCAGACATCGTGACAGTTAAATCACGTGGGGGTAGAAGATGTCGTCAGTGAATAATGTTAAGAATTGTTGCATGAATTTCAAAAGAACACCACAGCAGATGGCAGATTATATTACCGAATTCTTTGACCTGATTGAAAAAATCTGTTTTCAAAGTTTCCCACAAACGAAAATCTTAAAAAAATGTGAAAGATAAAATAATTAAATATATGTGGGTTTTGAGCACGTACATTGCATTGCTGTCGTAAACAGAGCGAATGCTACTCCTCCTAACTTCATACAAAGCTCACGAGGAAAGCATCAAGGAAAGTATGTTTCTGAATTGTAAAACGTGATTGTAAGTGATACTTCTGATCCTCCTCCAAAAACATGCTGAAAAAGAATATGACAAGTCTCTTGGAGTTCATACATTGCTACGTGACATGAAAAAGCAGGAAGTTCATGATAAACTGCTTTTATGAGTCGGTGAGACACCGGGAGTGTTTCTATTATGCATGGAATGCCATACACTCACGTTTCCAATAGTACAAGTTTGTAGCATTTTTCTCAAAGCTTCACATCACAAAATAGCTTGCAAAACGGTTGTGCATATGCTTTGAAACTCAACACTCCAACGCCATCTTATAGACGCATGAGAAAGTGAATGTGTTAGTAAAAAACGTTGCTTAATATCTTTCTTTATATTTTGGATTCTAGGTGGACTCAAGATAGTCTCCAGAGTTTTAAAGTTGAAATTATTACTGTTTTTTGCTTACATTATGCTGCATGTTTAATTTAAAATCACAAACCAAATTTAAGAGCAAAAGTCTCAGCTGTGAACATTGCAGTTTGTTCTGGGTCGTTGTTATCCACTAGTTAAATAATAAATAATGCCACATTAAATGATGTAATAAAATCCTATATACTATAATTATGTACGTCTACTTTTACAAAGAAAATCCGAAAATTGTCGTTATTTCTGAAAAGACTCAATGGCCAAAAAGGTTGAAGAGCGGCCTATTTTTATGCATTCCTCTTTTGCATATACCTATGGGCTTATTACGACAGTTGCATCTTTATTAAACCGTGCAGACATTTGCCTTTGGTTTATATCATACCAGAACAAGGCTTTAATTTATTTAATGCAAATCATATGCATTGTTTTGTCGCCTATTACGACAAAACACAGCATAGATTTTATTGGAATTCATTATAACGGGATTGTTTTGTCGGCTATTACGACAAAACAAGATTAGTTTTATTGGGTCTCTATTATTAATATATTGTTTTTGTCGCCTATTACGACAAAAACACAGCATTACATTTTATTGGAATCTCGTTAGGAACGCATTGTTTTGGTTGCCTATTACGACAAAACATCTGCCACAATCATAAATTGTTCTGACACATATCACACCAGAACATTGTAATACAACATACCAAATTTATGACAGAATCTTATATACAAAGATTACTCTACGTCAGTACCGTGCCACCTACGATGCCGAGAAGTACTAGCAGCTCTTT
This sequence comes from Orchesella cincta, assembly GCA_001718145.1. Lineage (NCBI taxonomy): Eukaryota > Metazoa > Arthropoda > Collembola > Entomobryomorpha > Orchesellidae > Orchesella > Orchesella cincta. The sequence continues at coordinate 6,158 of LJIJ01004648.1, forward strand.
TCCATAGAACATTAAGATATTGTCCGTCACTTGTGAACACCCCATCAGTCATTTCACTTCATTATTGCCTATGATAGAAAGACTTGGGATATTTTGACACACAAGTACAGAGAGATAGCGAATGTGTACCAAAGGAATGGAAGGAGGAGCTTAGCTTGCACTGGATAGATTTGATATGATGAAAGGTACAGTGGCACAAAAGGTTGCTAGATGCTCAAGGTCTTTCTTCACCAGCACGCTCCTGCCTTGCCTATCAATGAAATGCAGAGCTATCCACTAACTGGACTAGGAACCGGCAGTTTGTGCCCATCATACACTCATCTTGCTGGTTACCATTTTGCTTCTATCATCAGTTGTGTTTTGCCTCTTGATTAGGAAGGTCAAAACTTTCTAAGCTTTAAAAATACTTATCTCTGCGTTTTTCCTCCAGTATTCGAGCCGAGTTTCTATTCAACCGTAAGTTTCTGAAACTCCTAACCTTGTGGTATCGAAGGAGGAATTAGAGCGCATAAGTGGAAACGTATTTATTTTATATTATTTTTTGGTCAGGTTCATACTGTTGAGAGTGACTGGCATATTCCAAAGGAAGCCATAAAAATTGGTGCTGTTGAGATAATTATTAGTGGTAAGCTATCAAAATAACTGCATTTTTATTGAAGGTTTATGTATCGGATTGGAAGGAAAAAGGTGCTCATGACTTTTCCTTTTCCATTTTCCTTAGCCTTTTTTCTTGGGTCTTATCATCTTGAGTCATTTTTCCTATTGCACGAGATCCTCCTCCAGGAGTTGACGCTCGCAAACCTCAGCATTTCCTGAAAACTACACGACTCCTAGAATTGGCCAACTTGCTCCAACTCCGCTCCTATTTCGTCCGACAATAATTGTTAACCTAGAGATTATCTAGCGGTACGTAATTAATACTAGAATAAGCAATTTGTATACTATATAATGTATGAATGAGATTGGGGGACTGGGCCGAGTGTTCGAAACCTAATTCTCCAACAAATAACTCTCTGAGCCCCTAAAAACCGTATCGGGGAGGGAATCTCATTGAGAGCATATGAAACTACGAACACGACTTGTAAATAGATTACATATTTCCCCTTTTCTCGATTGCGCAATCTAGAGTAGGAATTCTATCCCCAATTATAGTAGACATTATCGTCTTTTTTAAGGGGTAGTAGTCCAAAAAGGGTCCAAAATATCGTAATATTTATATATTCATAGATTTGTTAGCCACTAGGCTTCATAATTTAGTATCTACGTAATAAATTGGCGCTATAAGCGTCAAATTACTTAATATTAAAACCATTGTCTACCAGCATTCATTACCAATTAGCGCAATTTTTCATTCATATTCATAATTAAATCGTATTTTCTAATTCAAATCATTTCGCCATCCGCCAGAGTGAATCTTAGAACTCGCAAATTTCAATAATATTCAATTAAATTGTCCTTTATGATAACAAAAATCATACAGCGGGATCATAACTCTCTTTTACCATAAAATATCCCGTGACAAAGGTTCTAGCTAGCGTAGTGTTTTGCAATCAGTATCAAAAACTTAATTACATATAAATTGTGAAATAATCCATCTGAGTGCTTTGTTCTCAAACCAATTTACAAGTAGCCTAAGTCTCTTAGCATTGTCTACTCATTTCAAATATGTGTTCTAATTAATAAACATCAATTACATCAGGATGCATCCAGACATACATTTAAAGGGCTGAAAGGAAAGTAAGCAATACTTCGGAGCGTTTAATATGGTTTTCATCAGCATGGCATGTAATTTTGCAGTCGACTTGTTCAACGCGGCAATGATTTAAGTGTAATTAACATTGCCCAAGGTTTCTAATAATGATGTGCGAATTTACTGAAAGCTAACATCTCTCTGAGAGTCAGGACCCTCCACTATATTTACGGTATCATGATGAACTTCTTTCATGAGCAAACATTGCAAAAGCTTACATTTACAAGGGCATATATTGCCCCAATGTCTACTTTACTTGGTTCCATTGAAAGGAGCAAAAGCTGCAAGCTTGCTGAACCGTAATATGTGGCATCACGATGTTCCAGTTGGGTGTTAGCAAACGTGCAAGTTTGCTTTGATCTCAGTTGATGGACAGCCTTGCTAAAACACGCTTGGTGCTCTCTCTCCATCACCCAGGAAAAAATCGAAGTTTTTCGTTGCTGGATTTTATCAGGGCTTAACAATCTTGCTTTTATTACGGGGCAACGAGACAATGTGTTGGACTTATAACCTGTTACTTTTATTCATGTTTTGTAGGCTTGTAAATTGCTCACTGAAACATCTAGATGGGCTTAAATTACTAATGCTTGGTGACACAAAATGCCGATTAAAAACAAAACATATTCAAAGAATAAGCAATGCAATGTTATTTTTTAATTATAAAGATGAACTTTCATGTTCTACCTACACTAAAGGGTTTACTATATTTCCCCCAGCAATTTTAAACTTATTGCATATAAGGTTGGAGTTTTTATACGGTATCCTTATACAAAAGCGTATAGTATTAAGGATTTCTAGACAGGCATGTCAAAATAGGGTTTGTTCGTTTCTAAAAATACCATTTAATAATTCAGTTTTTGTTGTGTCATTTAAAACGATTAAAATCATACTCCGTTGATCTTATTCCTTACAATTACTAAACATGCTCTGCTCCTATTATATCAGACTGTTTAGTTTGTTATCCTGGCTCTAAACCATTGCGAACATAAATATCCTGCCAGCAAAATTTCTTCTTTGAATTATAACTGAAACAAGCTTTCACAGATTTGGCATGCTTTTGTTCTTTATTTTTTTAGTGAAAAAACTCCACTCATATACACGTATGATGGACTAAAGTCGTATCATACTGATGCCGCCAGCAGATAAATACAGTGGCATCCAAAATCACATTAAATAGGTACGTAAATAATTGCGATTATATTACCTACAACCAAAGGTTAATACTATAGACACTTGCACTGAAAGCAACAAACGGTCGTAATCCGGTTTTTTCTGGAACTATGGCAGATAAGTTGAACAGCAGAAGTCCATCAGTTTTCACTTCGCAGACTTCTACAAAATTTTGTCGGATTGAATCTTCTTCCTTACAAATTATATTTGAAAATCTAAAGAACATGATTTTTACAGTATTCTTTTATTTCCTGATTCTGGAGACTAGGTTTATGTTATACATGATCATTATTTTGAGGCAGAGCGTAACATATCATTAGAAAATCGATTCATTCTAGGAAATCTAACCATCAGTTTTTTTGCAAACGCAATTTTTATTTGATTTCAATTGACAAAACTAGAAGCACGCTAAGATATTTTAAACAACCTGTTTAAGCCGGCCCCCACAGCAAAAAATTAGTAACCCTCGCACACATTTAAAATATTAGAATTTGCTAATTTAAGCCAATTTAAAACACCAAAGTAGCAGAAAATCTCATGCAATTAGCATCAAAGCTACCACCAAATTTCCCAGGTCACCTAACATAGTAACAAATTCTCTTAAAAACGATAAAAGTGAAAATACCGATTAATCAAGTGAACACAGCACATTGCTTATAATGCCTTATATCTCAGAGACCTTTGAGTCCCCCTCATAAGACTTGCGAAGTTGATAACCACACTATTGAGTCCATCTCACCGGTTTTTGGGCCAAATTGTTCGTACGGAAAGCCCTCATTTTATGGGAACTTCAAAATTTTTACTCATACATTACGAAATTCGGATTCCTGAGGTATTCATGCCTTATCTCAGAGACCCTTGGAGTCCCCCTCATAAAGACTTGGGGAAGTTGATTACCACACTATTGAGTCCATCTGACCTGTTTTTGGGCCAAATTGTTCGTACGGAAAGCCCTCATTTTAATAGCACTTCAAATTTTTACTCATACATTACGAAATTCGGATTTCTGAGGGTTATCATGCCTTTATCTCAGAGACCTTTGGAGTCCCCCTCATAAGACTTGGGGAAGTTGATTACCACACTATTGAGTCCTATCTTACCGGTTTTTGGGCCAAATTGTTCGTACGGAAAGCCCTCATTTTAATGGAACTTCAAAATTTTACTCATACGTTACGAAATTCGGATTTCTGAGGGTTATCATGCCTTATCTCAGAGACCTTTGGGAGTCCCCTCATAAGACTTGGGGAAGTTGATTACCACACTATTGAGTCCATCTCACCGGTTTTTGGCCAAATTGTTCGTACGGAAAGCCCTCATTTTAATGGAACTTCAAAATTTTACTCATACATTACGAAATTCGGATTTCTGAGGGTTATCATGCCTTATCTCAGAGACCTTTGGAGTCCCCCTCATAAGACATGGGGAGTTGATTACCACACTATTGAGTCCATCTCACCGGTTTTGGGCCAAATTGTTCGTACGGAAAGCCCTCATTTTAATGGAACTTCAAAAATTTTACTCATACATTACGAAATTCGGATTTCTGAGGGTTATCATGCCTTATCTCAGAGACCTTTGGAGTCCCCCTCATAAGACTTGGGAAGTGATTACCACACTATTGAGTCCATCTCACCGGTTTTTGGGCCAAATTGTTCGTACGGAAAGCCTCATTTTAATGGAACTTCAAAATTTTACTCATACATTACGAAATTCGGATTTCTGAGGGTTACCATGCCTTATCTCAGAGACCTTTGGAGTCCCCCTCATAAGACTTGGGGAAGTTGATTACCACACTATTGAGTCCATCTCACCGGTTTTTGGGCCAAATTGTTCGTACGGAAAGCCCTCATTTTAATGGAACTTCAAAATTTTACTCATACATTACGAAATTCGGATTTCTGAGGGTTATCATGCCTTATCTCAGAGACCTTTGGAGTCCCCCTCATAAGACTTGGGAAAGTTGATTACCACACTATTGAGTCCATCTCCCGGTTTTTTGGGCCAAATTGTTCGTACGGAAAGCCCTCATTTTAATGGAACTTCAAAATTTTACTCATACATTACGAAATTCGGATTTTCTGAGGGTTATCATGCCTTATCTCAGAGACCTTTGGAGTCCCCCTCATAAGACTTGGGGAAGTTGATTACCACACTATTGAGTCCATCTCACCGGTTTTTGGGCAAATTGTTCGTACGGAAAGCCCTCATTTTAATAGCACTTCAAAATTTTTACTCATACATTTCGAATTCGGATTTCTGAGGGTTATCATGCCTTATCTCAGAGACCTTTGGAGTCCCCCTCATAAGACTTGAAGAAGTGGATTACCACACTATTGAGTCCATCTCAGAGGTTTTTGGGCCAAATTGTTTGTACGGAAAGCCCTCATTTTCATGGAACTTCAAATTTTTACTTATAAATTACGAAATTCGGATTTCTGAGGGTTACCATGCCTTATCTCAGAGACCTTTGGAGTTCCCCTCGTAAGACTTGGGGAAGTTGTTTACCACACTATTGAGTCCATTTCAGCGGTCCAACTTCAAATTTTTACTTATACTTTACGAAATTCAGATGGATGGTGATATTATTACCCTCCTGTGCTTCTATTGCGGTGTGTTGCATGGCGTTGTCTAATTTAACCGACTGCAAATGTTTGAGAAGCTGACTGTTTAGTTTGTAGTACTGTTTTTCATTTTGATATGTTTTAAATACTGTGCTTATATAAATACTAACTTAGTAAGTATGATGAGCTTTAAAAAAATAAATAGCAAAGTGTTTGATAAAGCACATCTTTATTTCAGTTTAACATATTAAATCAAACGTAAAAAACATAATATAACAAGTATGCATTTTCTTGTTCCACAGGTTTAAACATGCTTCACCGGTTTTTATCAGTCTGCACTACATAATAGAATAGTTTTTATAAAAACATGAAAGATAATACGAGATTGACAAAGATTGTTTAAAGTTTTAAAGTTGTGTAGATTGCTTAAAATTTTAACAATACTGATAACAATACAATTAACGACAGTAAATTATAATACATAAAACTGAACTTATGATTTAACAATTGGTATTAAAGTTGAATAACACGTTTACTAATGTTTGCAGCTACCTGTTAAAAATACTTATGTTGACATAGACTCTATTTTACATTCAATATTAAAGCCAACGGTTTAATATTCGAAATTAAGATTTTCTAGTTCTACGTTAGTGACTATTATTTCCGTAAGATATTTAAAGTCTCCATTTGCTTCTTGAAGCATAGCGTTTCCAAACTCACTAGTTTGTAAAATTTCACGAATGACTCTTTCTTTTTCTTTTACAATATCGATCTCATTAGTTATTAAATCTCCTTTCGGGTCGTCTAACAAACGTTTTGCATTAACTAAAACGTTTACACCACATGCATGAGAGTCACTTTGAACAGGATTTGTTTCATCAAAAACTACTATCCAAGGGCTATCAAGATAATTTGCACTTACAAATGCAGCACTATTGTTCCCAAATACTTTTAAAACTTCGTTTTTTACATCATTTATTAAGTCATTGCGACTAAGTGACCCCTTTGGACCCCTCAGAGAATCATAAATGGTTGCGATCTTATCAAACGTATTAAAAAACAAAAGAATCCAGTGGTTTCCATGAATGTTTAAGGGATGTAAAAAGTATTTTGTGGTATGTGGAATATCAATCATGGAGGTTGCAACGTGCCTGTACTGATCGAATCCATCAATGTATTCAGTATCCAATGTTCGTACAACTGTCTTGTAATGTCTAAAAACTCTTTAAGAGTGAAACATTCCTGGAGTCTAGCTACAGCTTTTAAACAAGGTTTACTATTCTCCTATTTTCCTTGGTTCTAGCCATCTTTTGATACAAATTTCTTTGTACAGCTTTGATCAAATGAGAGCTGCAAATAAACACCGAGGATCTTGTGACATCCCAGGTTCTGCTTCATTTAGGAACTTCCAACTGCGATTTAGGTAGTCAACAATTGTTTCAACATTCAAACCTTTTAAAATCCCGTGAATCATTGCATAGCTCCAATCACATACTACCATTTTAGCAAAAGGCTTAAAGCGGTAATTGGCCGAAGTTTTATGAGGCTGTCCTTAATTTTGCCAAGAAAGGAAGCAATGTCAGCACTTGTTCCTGATTCCATTAAAGATTCTCCAATTGGATCGACAAAGTCCCCCAGTTGCGTCAATATGAACTGTGACATCTCGCTTTGAAATTTGGTCGGCATGAAGAATTAGTGAGTTACGATTGTACATGATGATAGAAAACTCTCCAGATGTTATATTTCTAGATTGGACAAATCCGTTGAGCTGACCTTCAGGTATATTTGAATCTTTGAACCTTTCTGTGAGATGATTTAACTCTTGTACTTTATCCTTGTGAGTTCGCTTCTTTATTTTGACGTCTGAGCGGATTTTTCAGCACGCTTGAACTTTTATATCTGAAGTTTTTATGCAGTGCTCTTAGACCGGATAAATGTTGCAGATCCTTGAGGTATTGCTTTTTTGGCTTGGAGTTGCTAAACTCGGCTTCTAATTTTTCCCTGTCGACTCCAGTAACTGGCCGAGATGTTTGTTTGTCTTGCTTGAGATGAAATATACCCTCTGATACAACAGTGCACTTCATTGGCGCACCTTTGACTGGCGGGTCTTTGATAGTAACAACAAATTTCATTCCACATGGACATTTTCCCGACATTGTACAGAATGGAAAAGTTTTCTTTGCATTGTATTGTGGAGTAGAGCGAGCAATGAAGGAACAACATTTCTGCTTACCCGTCAATGCCTCACTTACAAGTTTGGCCCAGCTATATTTTTTGAAAACCTTCTGTTTAAAGTCGAATGAATGCTCTAGAGCATCCAAGGAAATTTCTATTTCGAAATCCATAGGTGGTTGGTACTGCAAATCCTTTTTTTCTAACTTTAACGCTGAGCACAGTGCCTCAATTCCAACATTGCCCTGGTCTTCATCATTCCGTTGCTCAACATCAGATTCGGCCTCGTCTTCTATTTTG
>LJIJ01004649.1:0-14109 GCA_001718145.1 Orchesella cincta
TCTAAATAATCTTCAGTGATGTAAGTCAAAAGTCTCTTGAGTTTGAGTCTTTTCCTAATCAGTTTAGTCGTTCAACTTTTCACCATGCTGAACTCTCGAAACATCTCTACACCCGCTTTCTCTCCGGCTATTTAGCCTGGTCTAAATACCTTCGGTGGAACATTACTTTCCAAGAAACTCTGTCTTCTCCCTTGGAAATGGGTACCGGTTTCAATTTCAACTCCGTCTCAAAATAGCTTGGATTCTTACCTTCCTCTCTATTTGGAATCACTCCACTTTCACCAAACAAAAAAGAACAAATCTTCCTCCCCAACGGGAATACCATGGTCCTGCATCTCTTTTACCTTGGCTGCTTCACTGCTTTCACCTACACGAATCAAGTGCATTGGAAAGCAAAAGGAAATATGCAACCTTTACAACGCGCGCCATGTTGACTTTGAGCGAAGTATGAGAAAGTTTGAAATCTTCAGGGAAAAGCATTCTCTCTCTACACCATCCAGGGTCATGGTGGGTGCATGGTGGGGAAAGAATGCTCATAATTTTCACTTTTCCCTCTCGTTCTCGACGTGTCGTTCCTTCTTGAAAAAGTCGGGCATCGAATGAGTTGGCAAGACTCTACAGTTTCAAAATCACTGGATTTAACTAAAAATTGTCTAGTAACTTGAACTACACGATTTTTGCGAGGATTTTACCCTGGATTTATTTGCGGAACTTGTGTGCTTTCTCTACATTCCCTATTTATTTCTGAATCAGCAGCTTGAATCAGCCAAAAGGTAAAACATTTTTAAACTTTAAAAAATTCCCGAATTTAAAAAAAACCTTTTTATTTCCAAAGACATATCACCTACCGGAATCCAGCCTTTCAAGAAAGCTCTCTACTTTCGACAACTGCAACTCATGCTCATTTCCCACAACTGGATTCACAAAACCTACGGAGTTGTTGCTGGACTGGGGCAATCTGTATTTCTCATGACGATTTGCATCTATTGCTTGATCAACATGCATGATTCAATTCTATTCGTCCACTTGTCCTTCTTTGTCAGCACTGGAGCTCAATGTTCATCACAAATCATCGCTGGTGAGGTACACTGAGCGAGAAGTTTATGTTTCTTCCAACAAACTAATAAAAAAAGTGAAAGCAGAACATTCCTGCAAAGGACAACTGTTCCGAAGGGGGTATTTCTTATCATGGCCCCCTTCTAAAAGTGAGGTTTGGCCAAGTCAACTTCCCCTAGACCGACTTTCTTCCGCTGCGGTTGCGATGATTTTAGTTATTGGTTCACAGTAAATAGGATTTAGTAGGATAGAAGCCTAAATTTCTAAAAAAACGAATTAGACAACGAGTAAATATAGCACAAATAAACGAGGGAAAATCGTTAAGGAATCTATATTGTGAAAAAGTGTTGAAAATAGAAAAAAGCAAAACGCCGTCACAAAAGCAATTACAAGCTTGCAAAAACGTATCATACATGGTAATTTGCCCTTGAGTATCAATTTGGATTTAGGCTTGATAATTGCACAAGATTAATCAGCCTTTGATCATGTGAAAAAAAGTGTTATATTAATTGCTCGCTTGTGTATGTGGGCGTTTCTTGCAGAGTTGCTTCGAAAAAAATTGCAAGACTAATCCAGACATAGTCCTAACACTTGTTGAAATAAGAAGCGAATGTGATAATTAGTCGAGATATTGTATCTAACATTTCCAATCATATCTCCTTCACAAAGTTTGTGGGTGGCTCCTATTACTGATATGGTGATTAAAACAAATTATCCGTAACATTGCTCATAGTCGTCGTCGCCTTAGATTGAGGACATCGTGTCGTGTAAACAAGAAAGTTGTTTAGTTGTAGGATAGTTCCTTGAGCTTTTCCTATGCCCTATATTTTTTTGTTAATTTAAACTGACCATGGTTTACCCTTTCGTACCCTAAACCAAGTGACTTTTCTTGTCAACAACAATCTTAATCATTTATCATAAAAACAAGCAAATCACGAAAGGTTCTTATGTTTTTAGATAACGTTTTATCCAATGATTGCACACTTTCTAGATTTTATCTTTTAAGAACATGTTTGCTACCTGACAAATTGAGGAAACGGAGTTTTAATTGAAAAACACTGACGTCAGTTGTCTGAAAAAAAGTTTATAAAAGTGAGATTTCTACCTCTCAAACTAGTCTGTATTTTCTTCAAATTTTGAACTTTTCGTTAACTAAAAACTCATCATGCAGATTGCAGGCACTCTGAAAAAGCGGCGTAGGAGAAATCTCGCCAAAGTCACTGCGGGGCTCCGTCCACCATCCAATAACAGCCGAAACATGACGATAAACTAACGCAAGGCTCTACTTCAAGATTCAAAACACCAGGGTAACTCGAGACCCGGTTTCCACATGGAAGCCGAAGATGATGACGACAATCCTTGATGAAAGGACTACGAAAAGCCCGAGCTCCCCCATGCGGACGCTGGTGGAGTAAACTCCAGGCCGTATTTCCTCGACAAATGGACAATAGCTCGGCTTCGTCAAATCGTAATTTTGGGCAGCTTTTCCAGCACCTTTCCTTGGCTCTGGAATTCTAAAAGTCATCAACTAGACAGATGGTCTCCATTTTGGGAGAAAGCTTGGAATATCCAATGGTACATCATTACCGTTCCACACCCAGCCTTCTCACACTATTCAGTTTTACGCTATGGGACACTCAATACTGTGGGGCAACATGCAACATACAGGGAACTGTTATGAGCAGTTTCTCAGTCTCTTGGTATTTTGCGCCCGTCTGCTTCAACGTCAACATGTATACCTACAGTATCAACATAAGATGCGTATGTAAATACGCTCTTCAAGTTTAATTCGGAATTTATGGCAAAAAATACGTGTGATTTGGACGGTTATTCGGATGGCGGAGATTGTGATTAACTTGAGGCATTCCTAGCAATACTTGCCAGGTTTTTGTGTAGCGTGGTGGCTCTTTCTTGTGATGCCCTTTTCAACCTTGGTACCTTTTTCATGTTTATCCCAACCTTGGTAAGGCTTAATTCCGGGGGCCATTCAAGAATTATTCGTGTGGTGGGGCAAGTTATCACCAATTATATTTTATATCAGTGGTCGTTCGTGGCGCATACGAATAGTATGGAATTTTGGCTGAGAGAAAGCCAGTAAGTTTTAATTTTTAGAGATTTCTCTTTCATTATTAAAAATTAATTTATATTTTCGTCTTCTGATTTTCAGCCGAAATAATGACAGTGGATACAGCAATTGATGAGCTGAGACACCGAAAACCGCGATGAAAGCGTATAGAATTTTGCAAATTGTAGCGACTAGCTTCAATGATTGCATGGCTCCACTGGCGTTTCCGATGATGAAACTCCATATTTTTGCGGCGCTGATTCCTTGCGGATTTGTATTTATTCGGAGTTTGAATCACGTTTTTATTGAAGAATTTCCCGGGATTCGTAAGAAAACTCATGCTAATAATTTTTTGTAATATTTTATTTTCAAGCGTTTATTGAAGTTTTACATTTTTAGTAACCTATCCAATCGGAATTCTCGACTGTGCTACAACGGGTTTTGCCACTTTGTCTCTGGCAGCAACAGTGTTTGATCTAGCTTGCGGTTTTGTTGACTCTTGGAGTCGCACGAGGCACAAAAGTTTCCGGAGGATTTTGATGTCCTGTCCAACTCTCAAGGTGAAAGTGGCTCGGTTTTATTTCGTAACTGTGGCTACAACTATCAGTAGAAAAGAAATGTAGGGGATTGTGTCTCTGCCTTTACGGTTGTGGTCTATGTTTTGTTCCATCTCTCCAGTTTCATTTTCTCCAGTTTCATTTTTGTGAGGAGGTGGTTAAAAATTAAGTGATTCAGTATGTGGAGTTGAATATCTAAATATCGGAGTATGGAGGTTGTCTTATACGGTTCGGTGGTTGTGTGGACGACAGTCAGTGTCATGCCACGGGTCAAAAAATGTCCATATTGTGGCATGGAAGACCCTACCGCCACAACAACCAAAAAACATGACGATGATGGCATTATGATGACCAAATTTTGGTATAATTTTCAAATCCAATTATTCTATACTTGTAGTATGACCACACACTATCCACCTTCAACATTCCAATAACTACAACATGTGTATATCATTATGGCATAAATTTCAAATTTTATCATCCGGATCATACTGACCTCAGAGGTAAAGTTTATGGTTTAAAAATTTTTTTTTAAACTCAGCAATGACACAATACAAAAGACAATTCAAATCTAAAAGTAGACAACATGCTCGTAGTGTTATAGACAGCAAGTTAATTATAACCAATTAAGATGAAATGTTTTATTTACAAAATTTGAATTTAAAATGTAATATACTCGCATGTAATATAACCTACATATTGAATGATAGCGTACTTACATGTATTTACTTAATTTCAAAAATATTGATATTGTTAATCTGTCGAACGTTTGAACTTTTTCTCAAATTTCAGTCTTTTCTAAACGAATAAATTTATGTACATAATACTAGATGTGTATAAGCCCGCTGTACAAGGCACAGCATGCGCTTCTGTGTAATAGAATACGCGGCTTCTCCCAGTTCTAATGCATAAGCGTTGTGTTAAATCATCTGAAATATAACAAAGTCATGGTTTAGATGTGTGCATATATATTTCAGTATATTAACATAAATTCAGTATTGTATGTCTCGACTTGCATGAAAAACAACAGATCGATAAGTCGGTTTTAGCTGGCAACAATTGCACTGTGTAGATGATTGCTCAGCATCCCAATCAACTTGGCCGTCTTTTCTAGAAACACAATATGTTGTCGTGCTGCGTCACTGCCACTTAGGCAGGTTTCAGTCCATCCAAAATCTCTGAAAATAGACCCACCGATCCTCCACTGGTTGCTCTTTCACAAACGGAGACTCCGTGTCTTGAGCGTCGTCAGATCAACAAAACACAATCATCGAAACTTACTAAATAAAAAATCAAAGGAAAAAAATCAAAACTAAAGTGAGTTTATGTAATCTTACGATAATTGTGAGCAGACATTAGAGAAAGACCAAATCATAAAAAATAATAAATGGGGTAAAGAAAGATTAATCGGTTATTACGGTTATCGGATTTTTGCGAGCAACCGAATTTCCTATTCCGCCCCAACTATTAATCTGGATGCACGGCAAGTCTTAAGATTGGAGGGTAAAAAAGGAGAGGAGACAGTAACCAGGCTTCAGTCAACGTTCAGTCGACCTGTAGACAATTCATCACTGATTCTCTCCCTGTTTTTGTTGCTCATCGTTTCAATATGGCGTTCAATGCAAAGGACTTTACAGTGTCGTCGAGAGCGTACAACCTACCACTTCAATACTACAAGGATTACATTTGCAATGCAGTCAAAGACAAAAGGACTATGAACAAACATTGCACAAAAAAATCAAAATTACTTGACAATGACTGCGTCGCAAAAAAGCTGTTGCGCAAGTCACACAAACAGTTGGATTCTGGGAAACAAGTCAGCTTCTTTATAACTGGAGAGGCTGGCTCTGGTAACAACATAACATTTACAACCTTTCTTATCCTCCAACGTTTTTTAACCTGAATTATAAATGCCATTTTCACTGTAGGAAAGTCATTTACGGCGGCTGCTATCGCTGACCATGTAAAACAGAAAGGAGGACAGTACATCTGCTGCGCACCAACTGGCTCTGCGGCAAGCCAGCTATTTTCAATGACGTTTTACAGCATGCTTGGCTTTACACTACCCAAGGCTTCTTTTGAAAAGCTAGTTGATGTGCCAATACTTCCTTACGTTAGAAACAGACTACAGGGCGTGACTACCCTCATCATAGACGAGTGTTCGATGATCGGGGCCAAAGGACTTGCCTGCATCTCAAAGCGGCTAGGTAGAATCCTAGGAAATACCCTGCCATACGGTGGCCTGAATACCATTCTATTCGCTGACATGACGCAGGTAAAGAATAAAAATTATGCACTCTCTCGTGTTATTTGTCTCATTCTAAAAAAATTCCTTTGTAGATTTTTCCCGTTGGTGATGTAGCTTTGACCAAAAACCCAGAACTGGTGACTGACGCAATGGCTCTTGAAGGTCTTGAGCTGTATAGCAACTGCAGCAAGATTGAAATAACTGGCAACTATCGTGCCAAGGAGGACGAGCCATTCTCAAAAGTACTGCTCAACATACGCAATAGAAAAGTCACTGTTGAAGATATCAAGCTACTAGAGGAGAGAGTACAGACCAACATGAAAGAGGAGGATGTCGATCGTTTTGAGAATGCACTGCACATTTTTGGAGATAATCGATCGGTTTCTATGCATAACAGCTTATATGCAATGAAACAGACGGCCCCTACCAAGTATTTGGAGTCTCAAATTGTCCCGTTCTGTGCGGAATGTAAGGAAGACTATGATGGTGTGTTTGCTGGAGTGTCTCTCGAGTACGTGATCACAAAGAACGTTGCCACGAAATTGAACGTTGTAAATGGAACAAGAGTAAAGATTGTTGATTTCGTATACAAGAAATCGACTGATGCAACCCCAGATTTTCTTGTCGTCGAGTTTGTCAAGGGTGAATTTAGAGGTAGACCATTACACGACAAGCCCAATCAGATACCAATATTCCCAATTACTGACCGATTCGTCTGTCCTCATACAAAACAAAATACAAAGGTCGTACAGTGGCCCATTAAACTCGGGTATGGTATGACGATCCATAAATGTCAGGGGCAAACACTTCCTCTGGCCGTAGTGTCCCTTAACGGCCTCCAACCATTCGATAGGCGATTGTATGTTGGATTGAGTCGTGTGTCGTGCCTCAAAAACCTGATGATTAAAGCAGAAAGTGTCTCGCAAGCAGATTCGTTTGATCTGAGTGAGTTGTTACTCGATCGTCAAACTACCGATTAAAATACTTACAATATTTTGCATTGATGCCATAATGCAAAACTACAAGACTTGACAAGCTAAACTGACCATTTTAGACAAGTGCCCGTTTCTAAAACCATATAGCAGCTGTTCTATGTGAGAGGTGCAATACATTTTCCCCATTCATAGGGCAGACTGATCAAATTCGGTGAAATTTCCACTTGTTTTGTGATCACGAAAACTGTGACATAACTAGTGCATTCGACTTTGCTTTGTGAATTTACGTACTAAGCAGTATAAGGCAGGAAAGTTTTCGAAAGCCGTTAAGTTCTTGCAAACCAGACTCGTGTGCAGTGGTCAAACACAATTCTCCAAATTTTAGCATTAATCCCGACATTCTTGGCTGTTGTAATTCTAAGAGTGGACAACCATCAACGAATAAATGCAAAAAATAATTTTGATGTCTGATTTACAGATGGGAAACGTTTTAATGTGTACCCGTTCTCGTATAAAATCGACTTTTTCCAGGCTGCCCCTCGTTTCTAAATTTTTATTAAATGTGTAAAAGGGGGAATTTTAGAAAATCGTGTTGGTGCAGCTAAATACTGGTTAAACAACAAGGCGACAATAGCAGAAATTTATGCCCAATACAAATTTTCAAGAGCCGTTGTCATTTCAACGTCATTTAAAAACAACAGAAAATACAAAAAATACAATTTTGTAGAATTGTAGAGTACCCGATTAAATCACAGAAAACAATCACAGTATCCAAAAAAACCAAAAGATCAGAATTTTCAAGTGTAATCGCAATATGGTGAAGTGGCTCAGGAATCAATTCAACTGAGTAGCAGTCACATTGCCCCGTTCTCAAAATTAAAAAATCTGTCGAGGAAGGGGATGATGAAAAAAGATTGTGTAATAACACGCTATTGTTCAGCTTGGCTCATTCTCATCAGACAAATTCATCAGTTTTTTAATTGGGGAGGGAGGGCAGCACACCCACACACACACACACCACACACCGGACATCAGACTGACAGCGGAAAGGGGGGCGGCGCATCCAAACACCACACGGATACCCGCATTGAATTGCAGTTGTACAGGGCATATGCTGAACGGCGGATGGTTACTTACCGGTACAATGTATAAATACGAGATCAATTGGCGTTTAAACCTTAAATCCGGAAAAGCCATCTCTTACTGAAATATGGATAACCCTCCAGCCGTCCTTCGGATAAAATCCAACTGCAAAAATTTCATCACAGAATGCAACCACTGCTTACCGGACTACTACTTAACTTGTGACAGTGATTCAATTTGCAGAATGTACTATTCAGAGTGCTGATCAATCAGTTGCAAAGTGACAAAAAGTTTTTATGAATTTACCAGTGCTGAGCGACTCCGCCAAGCCACTCTCACCATTTGTTGTAGTGTAGTTAGATCCACAAAACACCATTTTGATCGATCCAGCTTTACAGAGCGATTTGGCATTTTCTTGGATTCTTGCAAAAGCCCTGCCAAGATGTGCAAGTCTACCGGCTGCCAACAATAATTCGTTAATGAAAGAATTGAAAACGGCGTCTACTTATGTCCTGCTCAATGTAATTACAAACTTTATTTCAGTATTTTACTATAATATTCTTATCCCATTCCCATCCACCTCCACCCCTTTCTCATGATCCAGGTTACTTCACGTGGGCTACTATGCGCCTCAGCCCTACCGACTTGCTCCCGGCGCTAAAGGCCTCCGCTTCGATTGTGCGTGAACGGATTCAATGATGTTGATCTGCCGTCTGCAGTATGGATAAATTTTAACAAGTGCACCCTCTTGCGATTGTCCGGCGTGAAGAAAATTATACTAGGATCCTGACAGAGGGCAACGCACAATATGGCTCTCCCCACTCGGTAAATTCCCCTAATCTCTTGACACGGTCCAGTGCCACTCATGGGTGACCTGTAATCCTCCGTCCGGTATTGACTGATGCGATCCGACCCAGGACCTCTCCAATAGATGGTTTCGTTCATAGCAACAATGCATGACACTTTAACGACCATCGCTCACATACCGGCATACATTTGCATCCAGCTCTTTTACTCACAATAGACAGCGCTCCTATTTATATACGTAAGAGGAAAGTCTAAATGAACTGCTGACTGCAGTTCTTGAGGATCATGGATCGTTTAAACTCAAGTTGACTTGGGCATTGAAAATGCAATCACAGAAAAATGCAAGCGTTATTGATCGATATTTCAATCGCCCCAACTCTCTCTCTTGCATCCCAACTTTATCAGTGGCACTATAGACTTGGTGTGTGCTTACGTAACTAGTATTCTCATGCTCTTTCAAAACGCAAAAAGTGGATTTTCAATTTTGAGCGTGGATCGGCTGGACGTTAATACGTCAATGTTCATCTACATCAGGCTCATCATTCCTTCCAACGCCATGTAAAATTATGAAGAAAAAAGGATTACTGAATATTGAAACTGCAGAGGAGCCAATCTGTTTCCTCCTTTCTGTTGTGGCGATCCTCTTTTAGAATATTTGACTACCGGGCACCCCGACCTTCCATATTCAAAAATGTCGAGCGAACAAAAGGGCGCTTCACATATAAAAATGAAAAATCCAAATTTCTACAAGGCTGTTTTGCCGAAATTAGAAAATAAACTGCTGTTCTAGACAATTTGTTTCAGGAAGTATCGCTCCATCAGATTGATGATTTTGAATTGGCAAACAATGTGTCTGTATCCGTTTTTGGTTATAATGAAGAACGCGGCAGTTGTCCTCCGCTAAGAATGACAACCAGGATTTGTGATCGCCACATTAATCTTCTTTACGTGGAAAAGAGTAAACTGTTTGCTGGTATTCGTCATCTTTACCCCAATTCATCTGCCCATTACATGGCAATACAACATGCTTCCAAATTTTTCAATAATGGACGGTCACTCAAGCATGAATATGCCCTTATTGTGGAAACTTGTATAGATCTGATTATTTTAAAGCCCACACTGATCAATGTCACCTTGTTCACTCACTTGGGATGCGATTTCCGAAAGAAGATCGATTTGTATTCATAGACCATCACAAGCTACTTACGATTCCCTACAAGATTGTAGCAGATTTGCTTACAATCACTGATGGCAATGGAGTCCTTCAGGCAATCGGGTACGGAATTGTCTGTTTCGGTCCAGAGAATGAGCAATTGAATTATTACAACTACATAGGAGAAAACGCGATTGACGAGTTTATCGGAGACATTTTCCACTACTCTAGTAGTATGTTGAAGCTCCAAAAGTCTAATCACATTCTCTTGGTCAAGACTGAAGAGACAGAGTTGGACAAGGAAATAGTTGCTGAATGTCCCTATTGTGGTGAGACGATGGACCCTCTAACAAACCCAAAGGTATCACACCACTGCCACTTTGTAAAAGGGAAAAGGGTGGAGACGGTGTGCCAGAAACTGCAATTTGAAATAAAGCCAAGGGAGTTTATCCCAATTCTGATACACAACGGCTCCAAAATTGCGTTTCCTCTCATAATACCCGGCTTTTCCAACTACACGACAGAAAATATTGGTCATTCCAAGAATGAGAGTGGAGCAACTGCTATATTCGTTCCATATCTGTTCAGAATGACCGACTTTAACAATTTTATAGATCAGTCTTTCGATCAGACATATCAAGAGTATAATGTG
Organism: Orchesella cincta; assembly: GCA_001718145.1. Classification (NCBI taxonomy): domain Eukaryota; kingdom Metazoa; phylum Arthropoda; class Collembola; order Entomobryomorpha; family Orchesellidae; genus Orchesella; species Orchesella cincta. The sequence continues at coordinate 10,557 of LJIJ01004649.1, forward strand.
GTAAACTAGCCATTTTCAACTGCTGAATCAAGAGTTTGGTGGTGGGCCACCTCATCTCTTTTTCCCAACTGCAAAATTCAGCAGTGCATCCCAACTCAAACAAGAGTCGATGCTGAGTATGGGGAATTTGAGGATTTGACAGTGGCAAGAAGAATCACTGCCGACGAGCTGCTAGATGTGAAGCGCATGTACAATTCGCATAACTGCAAGAACATGGAGGACTATGCATACATGTACATTAGATTTCGCATACTGCACTAGCTGGAGTATTCCTATCACTCGACCACTTTTTAGTTTCCAATCTCAAGCTGTCTGTCTGGACAGACGTCTCGTTAGCCGGATATGCCTTTAGTGCTGCCATGTTTAACGTGAGAGCCAAGTTTCAGTACATTAAGGATACTGAATTGTAAATAAAGTATTGCAGACAATTGTGGGCCCCATAAGTCTCACTGTTAAAAGACATTCAATTGCGAGAAATGAAATTCTTGGCCAGAGTGTGCAAGACAGCGAACGGAAACATATTGTGTACTGTGACGTAACAATATATATGAAGATTATGGAATATCCATTACCGTACGACTCTTATAGAATGATGACTGAGCAAGAAGTTGCCAACTTTTCAGTTGAAGCACTGAAAAATTGTGGTGAGTGGGGTTATCTGATAAATGCAGACTGGCACTACCCAGCAGAGCTGAAGGATAGCACTGCTGATTTTCCATATATTCCAGAACGCATCCGGTAAACTTGTTGAATGGCAAGGCAGTAAAGGGGCAACCCAATACTCTGACAAACTCGACCATCTACAACATAGTGCTGACCCAATATGACAAGACTGCAGTGTCTCTCTTTCACCAAAACGTTATATTCTATTTGGAAAGGGGCATGATTCTCAAAAAAATCAATTGGATCATCGAATTTAGGACAAAACCCTGGTTACAGGCGTATATTGGAAATGTCTTGACCTCAGAGCCAACTCTGATTACAAGTTCCAAAAGAATGTTGCAAAAAAGCTAGGAAATTTTTATTTGGTCAATGTGACCGTAAACTCGGACACTACCATCCGTATTGCAAGACTACTATTGAAGCAAGACGGTGGATCTCTCGGCACAACTTTATCGATGCCGAGATTCTATCAGACAACATGACACTTTTCAAAATGCGCAAGCTATCAAAGCTGATTTCAAAGAATGTAATGGTAGCGTCATTCATACTAGACTTTTCCAAGCATATGCTTTATGAAAAGGTGTATGCAATAAAGGACCATTTTGGACAGAACGTGACAATTTGTGGCGTTGAAACTGACTCGATCGTGATGGAAATTGTCGATACGAAATCATCATTTGTAAGGGACATGCATGCACTTCAACCCCACTTTGACTTTAGCACTTTACCCCCACAACATCCTCTATATAATAGAGTGAACGAGCGACTACCTGGCGCATTAAAGATTCGAGTTAGCCTACATTAAGCAATTCATCAAGGTACGCTCCAAAAGCATTTGCATTCCTTACACTGTGTGCAGTATGCAGACGCTCAGTCGGCAATTCAGATTATGGTGAAATTTGTGCTACCTGTGGCCAAGCCCAATCATTGCTAAAGGGGGTGGGGAAAAACTCGCTAGCCACCTTTCAGACGTTCAAAAGCGTATTGGAAAAACAAATTGCCTTACCTGTTGGTGAAGAGACTAGCTGCCTTACAGTCTACAGCTCCAGGCCAAGTACAGTGTGTAAAGAGAGCCAGCCGTACACTAAACTGTGTGGATGGCAACAGATTTTTTCCTCCTGGCTCTGTAATGTCTTTTCCATTGGGGCATCCAGCCTGCAGTCATGGATGATCAAGATGTGTATGACATGCGGCTTCAAGTTCCCTCTACAATGTCAATATACGCAGGATCTAAAGGGGGAAAGACTTGGTTAGCTAGTTCTATAATAAAACAACGGTCTACGATCTATAATAAGCCTATCCAGACAGTTATTTACCTCTATAGTATATGGCAGCCTGCATACGATGAGTTGAGAGACGAGCCAGGCATTGTGTTTTGTTTCCAGTGTCTCTGATATTGATCAGCATATCGAGGATGGGTTGAATCATCTAGTGGTTTGGGATGACCAGCTACTCAACGTGATGAGAAATCCAAAAGAACTTGAAGAGTACTTTGTACAGAAATCACACCATCTCTCAATCTGCTTGCTATTCCTCAGTCAATCCTTGTTTATAAAGGGTGGGCGTGTCCTCGCACTCAACAGTGACTATGTAGTGCTTTTTAATTTCCCCAGAGATCACTCCATGTGTTTAAAGTGGTTTAGGCAATCGGAACCAATGTATGCTAACGAGCTGTACCAAGTTTACCGGGAGATTGTTGGATCTGGAAAGTATAAATACATGTTTATTAGTTTTCATGCTTCAGAAAGTCCAGAGATTCGCTTCAGAAATAGTGTGTTTCCCGATAGCGACATGGTGATTTTATCAGCCCCGCAATGGAGCTCGTTTTAAAGGAATTTGAGTTTCTATCAACCCTGCTAAAGAGCTCGCCCACACAAGCAGCCGAGCTTATTAATACGGCTAAAAGACCAAAAGCAAGCATTGCTAGACTGTCTCTCGTTCCGCAAAGACATTTCTGACGTTCCCCTGAAAGCAATAGAAAAGCGCATCATATCATCAGGCTTGCGTTCAAAAAGGCTTTTACCATTTTTCAAAAAATACCGCAAGCTATTGTATCCAATGATAATGACTGCTCTAGCTAGAATATTGCAAGAGGCAATCTTACGTTTGCGATTCCTAAAATGGAAAAGTTTAAGCTCATCCCACTATCCAAGTACACTGAATTTATAGGCAAAAGAAAAGGTTGGAGCAGGCAAGCGAGTTGCAGGAAGAGGGGCGCACTCTCAAAACCCACCCAGCGAAAGGCAATCCAGCTTATTGAAGCACTAAAGCAAAACGGGCTTTCGCTGGATGGTGGCGGCGTAGTAACCAACCCTCCCAATCCATTCAAGGCAAAGTTTAAAGTGCTTCCATACGTACTGTATTGCATCACTGGCCGCAACAAACCAGAACATTATCAAGAGTTTTTGGAGCTAGTAAAAACTTTGCAATCCCAGCGGGGTTGCTGTGCGCGCGCGAGTGTTGCGTGATGCCCAAAAAGGCTCAAAGAAAAAGAAAAGCAGTGAATCTTACCTTCAAAAGTACTATCTGAGACCAGAGAATCCGGGCTCGCTGTCAGGGCTTCACTCCTTTGTCCGAAACCGCAAATTTGTCGGTTTAAAAAGAGGCAGAGGAGAGCCTAAACAAGTTGGCTACGTTTGCGCTGTTTAGGCCGCCCAAATCAAAACCGCATATACGCCGTCCAGTAATCGCAATAGCACCCAACTACTTGATCCAGGTAGACTTGGCGGATTTTGTTTTACTGAAAAGGAAAAACAAACTATTCATTCCTGTTTATCGGGGATAGACGTGTTTACCAAGCGTGTCTACTACTCACTGTTGAAACGAAAAAGCACTGAAGAGCTGGCAGGTGCAATTGAAAAACTGTTGAAAGAGACGAAATACAAGGTGG
>LJIJ01004650.1:0-14105 GCA_001718145.1 Orchesella cincta
AGTACTGTACAAACCAAAACAACCACAGCTGATGATCTTGTTAATATATAACAGGAGAGCGCTGCTTAGGCCCTATTTCCCCTATAAGGCTTTCAATCTTGGCCTTCCCCTCAACAGTATATGTAATTGGCTTAATGACTTTCATAATAATAATTTCATTACATATATTGTGTATATTATGATATATTATATTTCTTTATAATTATTTACATTATCCATTACCTTATATTTCATTATTCATTTGTATTTTTAAATATCCTACATTATATTTCATTATACATTTGTATATTTTAATTTATTAGATTATGTATATTTATATATATTTTATACAATATTCCGAAAATACTATCATTATTCAAACACGCTGTGTTTTAAGTTTGTTTTTGCCCTTTCTTTTGTTTTCCTTTTTAGAAGTTATACATTCGTTTACCGTCACAGAACACAACGCTGTTTGCAGGACTACATCTCCAACAATTCGTGGATGAAATCGACTTTAACTTCTACAAAAAATGCAAGCAAGCTGTTGCGAAGCCTAGGTGGATGTAAAAACTACGACAATATTCCAGATAAGGATAAGGCTTTCGCAACAGTTGAAGTATTCCTTGCGTAGATGACTGTCTGCTGCCAACTTTCCAACCGCTCTTTCCAATTTTGCCACAAATTTACGATTCCACTGTGAAATAAAGATCGTGCTCTTTTAGGAAAGGTGTGCACCAATGGAAATTTGTGTAAATTCCCAATTATAGTACATTGAACCATAAGAATCTTTACTAACTGTGATGAGTGTTTGGAAGTAAGATTATTAAAATCATATTTCATTTTCTGGAGGTTTTCCCAATACCAACATGCACCTCATGTTTGCAAACCGAAATTTGACCAAGGGTATTCTTTTGTCTAAGAAATGGAATAAGCAGCTCTACAGTATCAGGCATTTTCAAAGACAAATTCAGTTTAAACTCCAACTCGGTTTTACTCTTTTTAGAGTTTTTCAGAAGGTAGAATTTGTCAAAAACTGAAACACTGGCATCTTCGGATGTCAGTGGAGTGTTACGATTTGCTATCATTTTGTCCCAGAGTTCGGCATGTTAAATCTGAGTAAATCGTAAAGTTTTCTGCAACATTTCTTCAAATGTTTCCATTCTTTTTGCATCTAGCGGTGAAGTTAATTTGATGTTATCACTTTGGTAGAAGAAGGATATAATAACACCGGACAAAATCCAAGCTCCACCTAGCCACCTCAATGAATGTATTTGCTTAACCCTTGACCAAAAATCACTTGGTATGGAAACACAACCGCGAACCAGTCTACATGGTTTTTCCTTTTGTATTGCAGGATTTTGTACAAAAATATACCACTCCAAGTTCCACTGCATCCCAGCGCAACCACGTTGCCAAGTCGAATGCTGAAATGTATCCGATTAGTGAAAGCACTCCGAAACTTTCCACCGGAGCGCAAGTTATAAACCTTACATCGTAGGCTGCTGATGAATAGGAAAATTCTGTAACTGCGTAAGGTTCGAAATGAAAGATGTAATTTCCAAAAATATGAAAAAAATCAGATTCAATGTAAGTAAAGTTGGAAAACAAAGAAGTAAAGTAAACGTGTTCAAGTGGATAGGATGCTTTCATAAAATCCTTTTTTTCGTTGAAATATTTCATTTTGTGAACATTCTTTAGATGGTGAGGAAAGGTTGTCCTCATCACTTGAAAAGAACATGGCTATTGCCACCATCCAACATTATCAGTTTGTACGACGGAATAGTCAAGTTTGTTGTACAGAATTGCAATGCAGTATGCGTCTTCTGCATCTCCATCTTCGTCATAAATAACCTTCTTGTGATAGTCAAAGCAGCTCGTTTCAAGAACGTTGTCTACCACGTATGACTTTAACCTTTCAGAGTACTTAATTGGAAATAGAAGTTTTACTGGTCTTGTTACAATGTAGTTGCGAAAAATTGTGTTTGGAATCCTCAACCAAATTCTGTCCGGAAGTGCCCAAATGATATCTGGTTCTTTGGGACTTTTGTAGAACGAGTCAGCTTTAGCTGCCATCACTTGAATAAAAAATACAGCCGACTTTACTAGTAGAAGTCTGGGTCCACCTAATTTTATTCTGGAATCCAAAATAGACGTTGAAATATCCGCCAGAGAGGGTGAATATATATACATCAGATGGATTCCAGGTATCGCAGGCTGGAGGGTTTGTGTACAAGAGAACAAAACATGTACTTTTTTGGTGGGGAGGTAGAATGAATTTAAACCACTGCCAGATTTTATTAGGTCTTTCGTTTGTCGCAATTAAAAATTTTTCGTCGTTCTGCTAAGTATTCCAGAACTTTGTAGTACCAACGAGATAGAATGACGGGAAATTCCAGTGGTTCTACTTCGTAGGAAGTAGCAACAGTGCTTTCATTCTGATGGAAAATAAAATTCGAAATTTGTAAGTAATTGCTTGACGGTTTTAATTAGTTTAAATTTACTCACCTGAAATTACGTCAGCAAATGTGAGATGCACGCTGCATGTTTTAAAATTTCCAACTCCTTGTGCAGCTTAATGCGAATTGCTTGACTTTGTGAAGTTAATGCAAAAGACCAAAGCATAAATATGCAATATGTTGCGTAGGCCATCTTGGGATTTTAGTTCAGATTTTTTGTTGAGACAGAAGAAACTTTCACTCTTGAAATCAAATTGCTGGGTTGTTTGCATTTAGGTTGTTGGAAACAAAGAAAATAATTTGATATTTGCCTCAACGACTAAACGAATGAATAGATTTGTTAAACTACTAGTGCCACATAGGCAAATTGCCAAAATTTTGCGACACCCCTTGATATTCCAGTAAGTGATAGAGCATCAAATTTGCAGACGAATGATATAGCATACGGCTGTCTACCTTTATGTGGAGGTCAGGATGTCAGGTCAAACCTGAGACGTCTGATTTCAAAAAATATTTATTTTCGAATTTGCATTTTTCGAAAAATTTAAAATTGGCTCTTCCATAATTTTGTCGTAATACGTAGCATATGTGTGCGAACATTTCAGAATGATAGACTTAATAATACGCAAGTTATTACATAATTACTGATTTTTGATTTTTTTGAAATCGTCATAATTTCGAAACCTTCTACATTCCGCGACTTTTGAAGCATGGTGGAGTTAACTGACACCCTAAAATATGTTGATACCGAAGATAAAAGTTGCGAAAGCCCGTGGATTTTTAGATAATGACATTTGAAGTTTGGTCCAATATATTACGTAATTGGATATCAGGGCTGACAGTTTAATGTGACTTTTAATTGAAAATGCAATAATAATTGTAATTAAAATAACAGAAATAAATCCAAATGTGGAATTATGACTTCAGATATTTGCAATCGATCCAGTATATTTTCTCTTATTTTAATCACAATTATTATTGCATTTTTAATTAAAGCCACATTAAAACTGCCAGCCTGATATCACAATTACGTAATATATTGGACCAAACTTCAAATGTCATTATCTAAAAATCCACAGGCTTCCCGCAACTTATATCTTCGGTATCAACATATTTATGGTGTCAGTTAACTCCACCATGCTTCAAAAGTCGCGGAATGTAGAAGGTTTCCAAATTATGACGATTTCAAAAAAATCAAAAAATCAGTAATTATGTAATAACTTGCGTATTATTAAGTCTATCATTCTGAAATTTCGCACACATATGCTACTATTACGACAAACATTATGGAAGAGCCAATTTTAATTTTTCGAAAATGCAAATTCGAAATAAATATTTTTTGAAATCAGACGTCTCAGTTTGACCTGACATCCTGACCTCCACATAAAATGGTAGACATGCCGTATGCTATATCATTCGTCTGCAAATTTGAGCTCTATCACTTACTGGAATATCAAGGGGTGCACAAAATTTTGGCCAATTTGCCCTATGTGTAGTGCCACGTACGTTTTACAAGGTATACTATTCGAGCTATTAACTCTGAGACCTACATGAGTTGGGTTATTACTACAGTGGCTCAGCATTTTTAACGTTTCGTCATTTGGTTTTAGAAATGCTGTGGTTTTCAGTTTTTAGTTCCTTTAGTTGCAAATTATTCTCTTGTTTGGATTTGTTTATAGCAGAAAATCAATTTTCCCTTGATATATATCGGTTTCAATATATAAGTTTAAAATTTCGCTTAAACACTGCAGGTATATCATTTGTCACAAAAAACACCCAGAAAGTCCTAAACAGAAACAACTTTTTTAAATCGTGTTTGAAAAAATTTCTGTTCACCACAAATCGCTGAAAAATGGAAAGGATTTTTCTATTAAGGAACCCTTCTAAAGGTATCTAAACCACTTTCAGCGTTGTTTCAACTGTCGGCAAACTGTAAAAATGATTTTTTTTCTAAATGAAATGGGTTTTAACGATCATTCTCCATTAGTAATTGTTTAACTTATTGTGAACCAAAACAAATGTATTTAAAAAAATAAGTTTTTCTAACCAACTTAAACTAGATCGCTCTCTTGGTTCCTGACGCACTGAAATGTTTTTGACCAGGTATTTGCATTCCCCTTCAAACTAAATTATAACATAAATGTATTGGTTCCGATCATTAACAGTAGGAAATTGCTTTCTGTAGGGTGATAAAACCAATCAAAAGCAGAAAATTACATTGCCACGTGTGGCAATTATGTTCGGAAATGGAAATTTCTGCTGCCCTGAAAAACAAATGACAAACAGGGAGAGCTCTGAAGCTTAGAAAAAGGCCGTGATAAGTATGTCGAATTTAAAATAAAATACAGCCAATTCTCGACATATGAGGACCCCTTTTAACGACCAACTCTTGTGAAGGGCACCTGCGGGCATACCCTTCAAATTTCATTGGGTATTTGACCCTTAAAATTTAGAGCATCTAGGGATCGTAGACAGTTGTCGATTCCCCACTGCCATGCACTTTTATGTTAAATTAGGAGTACCCTCTGATCATTCGAAATTTTGGACAATTAATTAGATTTTTTAACAAGTTTTTAACTTTAAAAAATGTTTTGGGACCAAATCCTGGGTGAAAACCCATAATAAAATCATTTAATACGATTACGTCAATAAATTCGTGTTCTAGAAGTCTCACTGCCGGTCTGAAATTTTAAAACCGCAGCATTTTAAAGGTTTAGGAACGAAATTGAGCATACTTCAAAAATAATTGAAAAACTCCACACATGTGACATGTTTGTTAAATGGCCTTTTATTTTGGTTGGCCAACAGGCTAGGATAGCGACAAGATAGGCACATTTACTATTGCGTGTGCCAGAAGCCATTTACGAAGGTAAATGCTTAGCACTCTGACAAAACGAATCGGTTTCAATTCGAAACTCATGTGAACCAACATGACAAAACTAATTTCCCCCTTAACGTCGAAGAAAAATCCGACATAAAATTGATATCAGCTTTAAGTATTTATTACGTAAGAAATTTCAAAAATATTTTAGTTATGACAGGAAAAGTCATAAGTTAGAAGCTAAGTTCTTTTTGTCCTCCAGAGAAAAAATATGAAACTTAGAAATTATTACTTAAAACAGTTAAGTATTCCTTAGAACTCGAAATACTGTAGCTTTTATATACATATATATATTATTTTCTGTAGGCTTCATACATTTCTCCCCTATAGTTTCTCATTTTGGCTACAAAGAGGTAACGGAATCAAGAAACCAAGTAAGTAATAAAAGACCGAAATTGGGAAGCGAACTGTGTAATCCAAATATAAAACCGCATCAAAAGCTTCTGACGCTGCCGGTACTCATGCAAAATACTGTAGTGTAGGTTGTCGTTGGCAAATAACTTCTGCAGAAAGGCTTTTAGATAATTCAACAAACTGAGGAGAAGAGATATCTCTGCTAATTGATATGAAAACTTTCCAACGAGTTCTGTAATAATTCATACGGAGAGTACCAGTATCGATGAAAGCTTCATTAATGAATAGTTGCTCCTGCCTGGTTTCGCATTGTCATTTACGCCTTCTGAGAAATAGTTTCAAGCGAAAGTAGTGTACTTGCACGGAAACATCCACCGCTGAGCTATGTAGACTCACTAACACGGGACAAACTTCTGACAAAACGTCTTTTGTAATGAATCATTTAATGCACGTCGAAATAGACGTGTTCAAACCAATTTTCTAGCTGATCGTGGTGGTAAAAATGATAGTTTATGATCGGAAAGGTGTATTTATAAAACTTACTTCATGCATGAACGTGAATTCACATTTCATTTTTATTGCATATTTAATTCATTATTTGTTACAGAAAATTAAAAATATTGTTACACTTAAAACTGTTCATTTTATTTTTGAAAGAATCTATCCAATTCAGAATAAAATACTCCTTACAATTATGATATTGATATTACTCCTTTTAAAATGCAGCTAAAATGTTGTTAGATATAATGAATTCACACAGTAATGCGTTTATTTCAAATTATGAGCATTGTCATACTAAAAAGGCCATCCATGATTGTATGTCTAAAGTTAGACATTCGCATCACTTGCAGCAACTCATATTCATTATGTAAGTACGCAAACAATGAAAAACAGAGGTGAAACCTTAATTAGACGTGACGACATTAGCTCTACGGAATTTGTTTTATTATCAAGGGTGTAAAACTTATAAAAATGGTAAACAGACTCAAACGTATTATCTGATTTCCCAAATATGAAATATGTTCTTACTCTTCATCAACCTTTTCAAGGTAATATGCGCAGAGAGTGGCATGGTGTCCAAAATGAAGTGGTCTAATTATGAGGTGCAGCTCCAGCTCCTTATTTATTATCGGTTTCTTCTCGTTCTTGATGGTGACTTCGGTGATGTTGCAGTTTACCTCAAATTGGTGCACGGATTTCTGGGGAGTGCCAACTGGTCCAGCGTCATCTAATTTGTAATTTTCCAATAGGGTAACGCCGTTAAGTTTGATGGTTTGCTCCTTTGCAAAAAGAATTCAAGAATCGATTTAAAAACAAAATTTAATAAATGCAGAATTCGTTAAAAGATTTTAAACATTCAGCACTTACTCTTCTAACATTTTGGAAAATCTCAGCCATCAGTAGTCCAATGTTGTACTTCCCAGATTCCCGAATTGGAAGAGCTATCTTCATTTCCGCAGATTCCATAAGACACTTATACAACTCCTTGCTCTTGAGATTTCCTACCTTGCCTTCATCACAGTAGCATTTACTCCAGGTTTGAGTCTGCAAATGTTTAATTTTTGTGTAGTCCGTTTTATGATACCAGATTCCATCAACATTGGACGTAGTATCACTGCAAATGTTTACGGAGTAGCGGTATTCTAAAAAAAGAAGATACAAACGATACTTTGTGATGTTTTTAAATTTGCAAAATTTCAGTTTTATAATGATTTAACTTACTCCCATTGCTCGGTCGACACTTTTTTGTATCATGGTTGTAAATGCAACCAGTTCCGGCACAGTCTTCCAAATTGCCACAAAGTTTATAACAGCCTGTGTCACATTCCGCTGCTGCCGTGCTGGGATGAACACACAAGTCGCTGCAGGGGCAATAGAGGCAGCCCGAAGCAATACAGCGATCTTTCTGGCCATTACTTGCTGCGCACACTATTTTAAATAAACTTTACTATCACATTGGTCCTGTGAATTTGTATCATTTAAATTATAAAAATTAATATTGACCTACCGCCTTTGTAATCTACATCCAGGTCAACATCATAATCTAAACATTTCTTGTTTCGATAGTCATAAATGCAGCCGTGAACGAAACACTGGTAAACGTCATTGCAATACCCAACGCATTCAGAATCGCACCCAAATCCATACTCTTGAGGAATACATATTTTGGTACAGGGACACCAATAGCAGTCCTTTTCCTTTTTGCAAGCGGACTCCTTTCCATGATTGTTGATGCAAACTAGTCAATAAGAGTTAAGGTGATTGAAGTTGCTTGCATTGTTTACAGAATTGATAACGTAAATTGGACTTACCTGTTACAGTTTGTTCTGTAAGGAAAAGAAGAATTAAAATCTTGGTAATTAGACCCATATTTATTTGCACTCGTAACAACTGTAATATTACTACAGTAACAGCGAAGTAGAAACTTTTTTCAATTCGGTGACTAAAATTTCCAATAATATTGGTTTTACCTGTACCGTCTAACTGCTTCAATACCACGATGTGAATGATTGTGTAATCATGTAACTCAAATATTGTGTAGCAATCAAATTGCGTCACACACCTGATGGATTTTTATATTTCCTGAATCGAATTTTTTTGGGTGACAACAATTAATTTATGCAAGAAATCAACCTGGCAATACACTTGATTCCAAATTAAACATTTTTGGGCAGATTGCCAAATCGTGTTGATTGAACACGTCTGATTTTGAAGAATGTAAGCAGCGAAAAATTAATTCGATTTGATTTGATTTTAAAAACTAAATTTAGTTAGCACCAGTTGAAACGACATGAAAACAGTTAAAAGAAATACTTTACATTTATTTGAAAGTGAATCGTGTATGATTTCAATGGCAATAGCAATTTAAATCCTCAATTTTGTAATAATGTCATATGCCATTCGTAATAGAACAAATTTGGAGTTAATTATATATATTTTTGGCAAGGTATGCTATGGCAAACAAAATGTTTTTTCGCTTCGTATTTACCGTAGTGCACAAGAGTATGTTCATTTTTTCATCCCAGATTATCACGTTGAATAGTAATCAAAAATGAGGACATAAAACCAGGAAGAGAGTAGCATGGTTGAACGTCCATGCAATCAACCACGTGGACAACACTTATGAATGAAGTTGTGAAAATATCTCAAATCGTTGGCAAGAAAGACAGCGCAGGCGTTTATGGTAAATCAAAAAGGAACAAGATATTTTTTGTTGTGGTTATCAAAGTTCATAGTCAAAGATGCGCATTACCAACGTGCCAGAAGTAAATAAGGTCATCATCATCATCGTGCATGTGCTTTTGATAAACAAGAGTGCTTACTTGCAGTCTGACATGGTTCAACCCAACAACGAGTTCATTTTTGAGTAATTCTTGATTAAAATTTTTTGTTGCTATTAATACAACAATGCTATGAGGCCAACAAAACGCGGACATTTATCCTCGTCGAAGAAAGGGTACACATACGTTCTTTATTGGTAAGCAAACAAGCTGAGAAAACACAATATATTGTTAATACAAATTCTCAAGTAAATCTCGTCCAAAAATATTTTCAGATGCAGAACGACAAACAAAAACAAATCCTTATTGCTTGTTGATTGTCACTGCCGACAAAATTTCAAATCAGAAAAAATCTCAATGCAGAAAAAGTTTCATGGATTGTGACAGAAACTTTGATTACGCATGTTTTCGCAAGAAACTTTAGAAAGGAAAAACCTAAAATGTCCATTATATATTTAATTTTTACTGTTGTGAGATGACGTTTTCGGCTTACTAAATTTTATTACATTTACTAATTCAAATTTTATTATTTGTTTAGCATCATCAAAATGTAACCTAAACGAGAGAAAGAAAAGTACAAAGTATCATCTCGGAATCATTTTGTCTCCAGTGTGATTTGAGAAACTTAATGAGATACTCGTTTGATCCCAGAACTGCACCTTCTAAGGGGGAATCTCATTCATTAAGTTTGTTTAATCACAATTGGGCATGAGAAAACAAGCCCGTATTCTAAATCCAGGAACCTCATAAATCTCAGAGTATCTGACCTCTGATTGCTGAAGGACGCAAAGCCTTATGAAAATTTTATGGAAGTTTTCATACAATCAAACAATCTAATGAATGAGGAGATTATACCATAACGAGGAACAATACATTATTACCATTCAGTTATCTTAAAAGAATAGAAGAAAACAGGAAACTAGAATGCGTAAAGAAGGTAAAAAAATGAACGTGCTGGAGAAACTCTGGGACCAGAAAATGCTTATGGATTGTGTGATTGTGGCGTCAAACAAGGCCGAAATTATGTGTCACAGGAGCATTTTGGCAGGTATTCGAATTCAGTTTATACAGTTTAATATTCATGCCTATTTGGATAAAAGGATTTATGTTTGTGTTTTCGCAGCTCACAGTGAAGTTTTGTTTGCTATGCTTACTTGTGGCCTTCAGGAATCTCAGACAAATAGAATTCGTATGGAGGAGACCAGTGAACTAGGAATCAATATTTTGGTGAAATACTTTTACAAAAATGAGGTCGACGATAAGGAAATTAGCTTCGAAGTCGCTTTAGAACTCCTTCAAATGGCTCATAAATACGACATCTCAAAGCTGGAAGTGATCATGCTCAATATTCTCTTTCGCAAACCGGAAGAATGGTTCACTTTGGATAATGTGGTTGATTTATACGTTGATACAAAACAAGTTGCTGATGTTACTTCAGGAAACGACAGCTATTGCTATGGATTGCTGCGTGATAGAATGTTACACATTATCAAAAGGTAATTAATTGTATGTTGTTTGAGAAGTTCAAAAACACCGGAGGAAACAATACTCACTTAATTATTGAATATTTCTTAAAGACATGGAAGCAATCCTCTTACAGAGAGCAAGTACAAAAAATATATGAAATCATGTTCTCAGTTTTGCGCAACTTGATATCAAGTTACCTGAAAATATGGACGCCTTGATTTGACAAGAGATGAATTGCTACAAAAGTTGTTGATTGTTTTGATGATTAGGTATGGATTATATAAGCTGGAATTTTTTTGAGATACTTTTCGCATTTTTAAATAAACACGACTAATGTTTTAATTCTTGAAAAGCTTTATTTAAAGTATGAGGTGTTGAAAATAGCTCGATGACAAACCTCCCCGGTTCTATTATAAATATACAGGTAAATAATTTGGCTTATTAAAATATTACATAATATTTGGAAAATAACGAACAACTTATGCACAATCATCCTTGTCAGTCAAGGGTCCATATTTTCTTGTAACTTTATATCAAGTGCTTCTGACTGAGAACACTATCATATATTCTTTGTACTTGTTCTCTGTAAGAGGATTGCTTCCATGTCTTTAAGAAATATTCAATAATTAAGTGAGTATTGTTTCGTCAGAGTTTTGAACTTCTCCAACAACATACATATTTATTACCTTTTGATAATGTTGAACATTCTATCACGCAGCAATCCATAGCAATAGCTGTCGTTTCCTGAAGTAACATCAGCAACTTGTTTTGTATCAACGTATAAATCAACAACATTATCCAAGGTGAACCATTCTTCCGATTTGCGAAAGAGAATGTTTAGCATGATCACTTCCAGCTTTGAGATGTCGTATTTATGAGCCATTTGAAGGAGTTCTAAAGCGACTTCGAAGCTAATTTCCTTATCGTCGACCTCATTTTTGTAAAAGTATTTCACCAAAATATTGATTCCTAGCTCGCTGGTCTCCTCCATACGAATTCTATTCGTCTGAGATTCCTCAAGGCCACAAGTCAGCATTGCAAACAAAACGTCACTGTGAGCTGCGCGAAACACAAATATACATCCATTTATCCAATCCAATGAATATTAAAACTGAAATTCGAATACCTGCCAAAATGCTCCTGTGGCACATAATTTCGGCCTTGTTTGACGCCACAATCACACAATCCATAAGCATTTTCTGGTCCCAGAGTTTCTCCAGCACGTTCATTTTTTCACCCTTCCATTTCAGTCCTGTTTTCCATTCCAAAGAAACTGAATAATAGATATGGATGTCCGTTATGGTATAATCCCCATTCATTAGATTGTTTATGTATGAGCTTCCATCAAAATCTTCAAAGCATTGGTCCTCTAGCAAAGAGGCAGACACACTGAATTTGTAGCCTGGATTTAGAAAAGGGCTAGTCTCGTTCCCAATTGTGCTAACTGTATGATGAATTCCCTCCTTGGAGGTGCAGTTTGGGATCAACGAGTATCTCATTTAAGTTTCTCAATCAAATGGAGACAAACGTGATTCGAGAGATAACTTGTGTACTTTTCTTTCCTCTCGGTTAGCGTTACATTTTTGATGAATGCTAAACAATAATAAATTTGAATTAGTAATGTAATAAAAATTTAGTACCGAAACAGTCATTCACAACAGTTAATTAAATATATAATACATTACGTTTCCTTCTAAAAGTTTTCTGGCGAAAAAATCGGAAATCAAGTTCTGTCAGCAATCCAAATGAAACTTTCTGCATTGAGATTTTTCATCAGATTTGAAATTTTGTCCCAGTGACATCACAGCAGCAATAGGATTTGTTTGTTTGTCGTTCTTCATCTGAAAATTATTTTTGGACGAGATTTACTTGAAATTTGTTATTTAACAAATATATTGTTTCTCAGCTTGTTTTGCTTACCAATAAGAACCGTATGGTACCTTTCCTTGACGAGGAATAATGTCCGTTTTGTTGCCTCCATAGCATTGTGTATCTATACCAACAAAAAATTTTAATGCAAGAATTACTCAAGAAAAATGAACTCGTTGTTGGCGTTTGAACCATGTCAGACTTGCAAAGTAAGCACTCTTTTTAATCAAAAGCACATGCACGATGTAGATGATGACCTATTTACTTCTGGCACGTTGGTAAAATTGCGCATCTTTGACTATGAACTTTTGAACCACAACATAAAACATCTTGTTTCTTTTTGCTTTACCATACCGCTGCGCTGTCTTTCTTTGCCAACGATTTTGAGATTATTTTACAAACTTTCATTCATAAGTGGCTTGTCCCACGAGGTGGTTGATTGCATGACGTTCAACCGATGCTACTGCTGTTTCGCTGGTTTTTATGTCCTCATTTTGATTAGCTATTCAACCGTGATTAATCTGGGAATGAAAAACATGAACAACTGCTGTGCACTACGGTAAATACGAGGCGAAATAAACATTTTTAGTTGCATAGGCTATACCTGCCCAAAAATATAATAATTAACTCCAAATTTGTTTCTAGTTACGAAATGGATATGACATATTACAAATTGAGGCATTTAAATTGTATTGCATTGAAATCATACACGATTCACTTTCAAATAAATGTAAAGTATTTCTTGGAACTTGTTTTCATGTCGGTTTTTCAACTGGTTGCTAACTAAATTTTAGTTTTTAAGAAATCAAAATCAAATCGAATTAATTTTTCGCTGCGTTACATAACTTCAAAAATCAGACGTGTTCAATCAACACGATTTGGCAATTCTGCCCAAAAATGGTTTAATTTGAATCAAGTGTATTGCAGGTGATTTCTTGAAATAAATATAATGTTTGTCACCCCAAAAAAACATTCGGATTCCAGGAAATATATAAAAATCCATCAGGCTGTGTGACGCAATTTGATTGCACACAGCAATATTGAGTTACATGATTACCACAATCATCACACTCGGTGGTATTTGAAAGCAGTTAGACGCGTAGCATCGTAAAACCAATATATTGGAATATTTTAGTCACCAAATGAAAAAAAGTTTCTACTTCGGCTGTTTACTAGAGTAATATTACAGTTGTTACGAGTGCAATAAATATGGAATAATTATCAAGATTGTTAATTCTTCTTTTTCTTGCGAGAACAAACTGTTTACAGGTATGTCTACTTTAACGTTTATCAATCTTCCTATAAACCATTGCAAGCAATATCATTCACCTCAAACTCTTATTGAATAGTTTGCATCAACAATCAGGAATGGAGTCCGCGCTGCAAAAGGAAAAGCGGCTGCTTTTGGTGTCCCTGCTACCAAAATATGTGTTGCCTCAGGAGTACGGGTTTGTTGCGAATTTTTCTTGAATGCGTTGGATTTTTGCAATGATGTTTACCAGTGCCTAGTTCATGGAATGCATTTATTGACTATCGCAAACAAGAAGTGTTTAAGATTGGTGATGTTGACCTGGACCTGGAATTATTAAAGGCGGTAGGTCAATATTAATTTTAATAAATTCCAATGCTACCAAATCACAGGACTTATGCGATAATAAAGTTTATTAAAATAGTGTGCGCAGCAAGTAAATGGTCAGAAAAGACGATGCATTGCTTAGCGGCTGCTCCTACTGCCCTGCAGCGACTTGTGTGTGCTTCACCCAGCACCGGCAGCAGCGGAGTGCGACACAGGCTGTTATGATATCTTTTGGGCAATTT
>LJIJ01004651.1:0-14091 GCA_001718145.1 Orchesella cincta
GCAGAGAGGGAGATACCTTGTAATATAATAACAACTTTGCATGGAGAACTGTGCGGTTGTACTGTAAATTCCTAAAAAATACAACCTTTCTTGCTAATAATCTTTAAGAGATTCATAATTCGGATGTGGGCGCCGTAATGGTGATCTACACAGAAATCGAGTGTGTTACACTCAAACCTCGGAACAAACCCAAACAAACAAACTGAAATGAAGGAGAAAATTACACCCGACCATAAAAGACTTGTGCGTTTGATTGGAAGTTAGACAATCACCGTGAACGGCTTAAGAAATCATCCCCATGTTCACAGTTGTCCGCATGTAAAAGAACTGCTGACAAGTTGACGTCGGGAATCATAAGGTTGGTAAGAGTTAAAACTACAATTATGATGATAATAAATGGTAGTACAGAACGAATATGTTTAAAACAAATTCTTTGTACTTTTAACGGTGCCGCTTCTCAAGATCAAGTTCAATGAAATAATGGGAAGGTACCTGTTCTAAATTGAGTAATGAAGAAGATCTTCATAAGAAACGATAAATACCAACAAAATGTCATAAAATCATAAAAATAAATATTGTGATAACAAACGTTTTGGTGAAACGCTTGAGATAGTTGTGACTCACTACGTGTGAGTGAGATGAAAACGTGTCATTTTTGGTTAAGAAACTCACAAATAAATTTAAATGGTCCATAAAAGGTTAGAATATTTAATACAATAAATTTTTATCAAACTTAAAATGTATACATACATTCTACAGAAAAGACAAATGAGATATCATCGCACAAATCACATAAAACATTTATGTACAATTTACAGTACAGGTGAACTCAACTGAACCAATGCTCAACTCCTTTTCAGGCAAAGCCAATTAGTGACAGCGCCATATTACGTCTTTTTGTAATCTAAAACTATAGGGGACGTTTTTTAAACTTTACATGGATATAGAGAATACCAGCTTATTCTCATTCACTCAAAATGGGAATCACACACCTACTTCATTCAAAAAATTATTTTGTAAATACCTTCAATTTCAGTTGCCATCTAACTCTAACTCCTTTAAAAATTGCAATTTTTTTTCTAAGAATTATTTCTCATTCATGTAAACAATCAGTCTTAAATATTCCCATTCGTTTTCCGCTACACTTCGTCATGCCACGGCAGGACTACTACACGTGCTCCCATCTCATCGGTGATGGAACATTTTCCGAATTTTCCGAATCCGGCAGACTCCTACTTGACGATTATCAAGAAATTCCTACACAGATTGTGTCACCTTCACCCCCACCTCAACCTAAAAAGAAGGCTCACATTAACAACAGAACCGTCCAAGCGAGGCAAAATGATTTGATTGTATAGTGTTATTATATATATTTTTGTTGTACTGCTAAGGATATTTGTTTTCTTGTATTTTCCACTAATAAATTTCGACTAGCAGTTTTCAGTCCCACTAATAATTTTCCACTGTCTTTACACTTCCACTAAAATTCGCGGCCCCACTAATTGTATTTCAACTGAATAGGATTTCCACCCTAAAGTTTCCAGTAACATCCCGGAAACCCTTCCGAATATCCTTTTGTCTTTGCTGGTGGATATAATTGGCCACACACCCCCCACTTCTTGTCACGTTCATTAGGCAATTCCAATTCCCATGTGAGTTCTTGGCTTTCCAAATAATCGAGCTAAACTGACCACTATTTAGCTAGTTTCCATCATCTATATAAAAACTGATTTCCATCTGAAAAATTAGCATATTGAAAATCGACATTTTCAATTTGTTTCAAACTGAAACTTTGTCTAATAACCTTTTATCGATATCATATGTCATTGTTAGACGGCATTAGTTGCAAATGTTATTACTTTACTAACTTATTATAGCATTTAGGTCGGAGTTCAGTGGAAAACATTTCAATTCATGTGATACAGGCATAATCGTTGCATGTGTATATACGTTATGTCATAACTTAATAAGTGTGTATCAAAGATTCAAATATTAAACTGATCGTGTGATATATTCATGGGTTCTACTTTGGAAAGGATTGAAAGGACTACTATTTTATACATCACTCTCAATTTGAATTAGGTGTTTTCATTAAATTAAGAACTACAGGAACCTTAAAATGTATCAGGGTGGGATTAATTCAAACGAATGAATAATTTTAGGACAAAATAAAGGTATTTTATTCTGAGATATTTCTGAATGCGACTGTAGCACTTATTTGCACCACATGCATTACTTTGTATTCCGTTTGCTGTGAACATCGTAGTCCTTGAGTCTGTAAGTAAGAGAACAACAACTCATCGCTTTTCCTGGTCTGGTTCTGATGTTTCGCTTTATTTAACAGGAAAATGGGCAGTTGGAAGTATAAGTATATGCCCAGTCCAAAATGAATTTCATATAAACTAAATAAATAGGAAATATTTCTTGGTAACACGACTGACTGATGTCAAATAAGTGACTGAAATTTATTTCTCCATAAATCATATAACGTACTTTAAAACCGTCATAGCATCAATCTGAAGTTGGTGCATTTCCAGATCTCTAACGTCAACTCTCATAATCGTGAACGTTATCATATGCTTGGACAACATGATTATTGGAAATGGAAGAATCATGGGAAGAAAGTAAGACCACGTTCCTACTGGTTTTTCAAAGTCATATGAGAATAAGAAATAAAGACATTGTATTTGTTCGTTTTTGATGACTCGTTATTTCGTTTTCTTTGACGTGTCTATATTATTGGTGCATGTTGATTTCCTCTTACTGTATATCATTCCAATTCAACAATAAGTTTTCCTATCCCAGTCGTACCAAACTATGAGTTAGTCAAGTCGCGAAGTCGTTACTAAACACATGAATCCAATCTAAAAACACACTGTTGCCAGCATTTGCTCCATCGATTTCAGGTTCTTGCTCATTAGATCATGGAAATCGAGCCTTATTTGAGAAACACCAGCTTGGCTTAAAGTCAAATTTGCAATAATTTAATTACCAACTAATCTCACTCGAACTACTAGAGCTTAAGCTGAAGTTATGAAGCTTTTTACCATGCAACAGTGTGTTTTTGGATTGGATTCATGTGTTTAAGTAACGACTTCGCGACTTGACTAACTCATAGTTTGGTACGACTGGATAGGAAAACTTATTGTTGAATTGGAATGTATACAGTAAGAGGGAAATAAACATGCACCAATAATATAGACACGTCAAAGAAAACGAAATAACGAGTCATCAAAAACGAACAAATACAATGTCTTTATTTCTTATTCTCATCTGAATATTGAAACCAGTAGGAACGTGGTCTTACATTCTTCCTCCATGATCTTCCATTTCACAATATCATGTTGTCCAAGCATATGATAACGTTCACGTATTATGAGGTTGACGTTAGAGATCTGGAAATGCACCAACTTCAAGATTGATGCTATGACGGTTTTAAAGTACGTTTATGATTTATGGAAAATAAATTCAGTCACTATTTGACATCAGTCAGTCGTGTTACCAAGAAATATTTCCTATTTATTTATAGTTTATATGAAATTCATTTCGACTGGGCATTATAACTTATACTTCCAACTGCCCCATTTTCCTGTTAAATAAAGCGAAACATCAGAACCAGACCAGGAAAAGCGATGAGTTGTTGTTCTCTTACTTAAAAACTCAAGGACTTCGTTGTTCACAGCAAACGGAATACAAAGTAATGCATGTGGTGCAAATAAGTGCTACAGTCGCATTCAGAAATATCTCAGAATAAAATTAATTTTTTATCTAAATTATTCATTCGTTTGAATTATCCCACCCTGATACATTTTAAGGTTCCTGTAGTTCTTAATTTAATGAAAACACCTAATTCAAATTGAGAGTGATGTATAAAACTAGTAGTCCTTTTCAATCCCTTTCCAAAGTAGAACCCATGAATATATCACACGATCAGTTTAATATTTGAATCTTTGATACACACTTATTTAAGTTATGACATAACGTATATACACATTGCAACGATTATGCCTGTATCACATGAATTGAAATGTTTCCCACTGAACTCCGACCTAATTGCTATAATAAGTTGGTAAAATAATAACATTTGCAACTAATGCCGTCTAACAATGACATATGATATCGATAAAGGTATTAGACCAAGCTTCAGTTTGAAACAAATTTTGGAAATATGTCGATTTCAATATGCTAATTTTTAAGATGGAAAATCAGTTTTTATATAGATGATGGAAACTAGCTAACAGTGGTCAGTTTAGCTCGATTATTTGGAAAGCCACAACTCACATGGGAATTGGAATTGCCTAATATGAACGTGACAAGAAGTGGGTGGTTGTGGCCAATTATGATCCACCAGCAAAGACAAAAGGATATTCGGAAGGGTTCCGGGATGTTACTGGAAACTTTAGGGTGGAAATCCTATTCAGTTGAAATACAATTAGTGGGGCGGAATTTTAGTGGAAGTGTAAAGACAGTGGAAATTATTTAGTGGACTGAAAACTGCTAGTCGAAATTTATTAGTGGAAATACAAGAAAACATTATTCTTAGCAGTTACACAAAAAATATATAATAACACTATACAATCAATCATTTTGCTCGCTTGGACGGTTCTGTTGTTAATGTGAGCCTTCTTTTTCGCCTTTTCTTATTGGAGCCGTAGGTTTCGATCAAATTGCCTGGTGGAAGGTCCAGGCTTAGGTTGAGGTGGGTGAAGGTGAACAATCTGTGTAGGAATTTTCTTGATAAGCATCAGTAGGATCTGCCGGATTCGAAATTCGGAAAATGTTCCATCACCGATGAATGGGAGCACGTGTAGTAGTCCTGCCGTGACATGACGAAGTGTAGCGGAAAACGAATGGGAATATTTAAGACTGATTGTGTACATGAATGAGAAATAATTCTAAGAAAAAAATTGCAATTTTTAAAGGAGTTAGAGTTAAATGCCATCTGAAATTGAAGGTATTTACATAATAATTTATTGAAATGAAGTAGGTTGTGTGATTCCCATTTTGAGTGAATGAGAATAAGCTGGGTATTCTCTATATCCATGTAAAGTTTAAAACGTCCCTATAGTTTTAGATTACAAAGACGTATAGGCGCTGTCACTAATTGGCTTTGCCTGAAAAGGAGTTGAGCATTGGTTCAGTTGAGTTCACCTGTACTGTAAATTGTACATAAATTTTTTATGAATTTTGTGCGATGATATCTCATTTGTCTTTTCTGTAGAATGTATGTATACATTTTTAAGTTTGATAAAATTAATTGTATTAAATATTCTAAACCTTTTATAGACCATTTAAATTTATTTGTGAGTTTCTTAACCAAAAATGACACGTTTTCATCTCACTCACACGTAGTGAGTCACAACTATCTCAAGCGTTTCACCGAAACGTTTGTTATCACAATATTTTTTTTTATGATTTTATGACATTTTGTTGGTATTTATGTTTTCTTATGAAGATCTTCTCATTATCAATTTTGAACAGGTACCTTCCCATTATTTCATTTAACTTGATCTTGAGAAGTGGCTCCGTTGAATAGTACAAGTTTTTTTAAACATATTCGGTTCTGTACTACCAATAATTATCATAATAATTGTAGTTTTAACTCTTATACCAACCTTATGTTTCCCGACGTCAACTTGTCAGCAGTTCTTTTACATGCGGACAACTGTGAACATGGGGATGATTTCTTAAGCCGTTCAGCGTGATTTTCTTATTTGACAACTTCCAATGAAACGATAGCCTTTATGGTCGGGTATAATTTTCTCCTTCATTTCAGTTTGTTTGTTTGGCTTCGGAGGTTCGAGTGAACAGACTCGATTTCTGTGTATTCACCATTACGCCGCCCACATCCAAATTATGAATCTCTTAAAAATTATTAGGAAGGAAAGGTTTGTTGGTTTTTATGAATTACAGTTATAAATAGACAGTTCTCCATGCAAAAGACTGTTTATTATATTCCAACCGTGAGTCCCGTGTAATGAATCCATAAGCAGCAAAATATGCCGTGGAGGTTCAACATCTCATTTACACATCCAAACATTGCCATTTTATTTCTCACTGAGTTTGGATTGAGTTGCTTTATAATATTTTCTAACTTTTAACTTGCAGCGAATAATCGTGGTGATATACAAGAATATCATACACTTTTATGCTCGGTGGTTGTTTTTGAAGAGTATCTTGCTTAACAAGACCAAACGGTATCACAAAATAAAAGGGCAAATTCACAAGGTCTTACAAAGTAATGCTGGCTATATTGAGATGATACATCGGCGTTTATTTTAATAGAAATCAATTTTCCTGAATCGTCGGAAGTTCTTTGCGAAGTTGGGATTGAATCAGACACTAATGAAGAGCACCAGTAGCAGTCTTATCAGAGTTTTCAAATTTATTCACATTTCTGGACGGCAATGGGTATTAGTTTTTTCTCAAAAATGTTGAAAGTGGTAGCATAACTAACAAGAAGGCACTTATTGAGCTGGTTTTCTCGTCCAATAATTATAAATGCTACACATTCTTTAAGGTATTTGGTAAGAAAATTAAATGAATGTCATCTGATAAACTTTGCACAACTCAAGAATGTCGCCGGCATGCTAAAGTGCTTTTAACGCAGTCCACAAGATGTATCCAATAAAACTAAATTTCTACCTTACTCTGATGTCAGATGAGACAATTACAGACTTAATTCAAAATACGATCGTTTCATACATTCAGGTATGCTTTTCCAGTTTAATCTGGATGATTTTAATTCATTCTACTTTTAATCATAAACCATCACGTAAGGGCGACGGATGTACCTACTTTCAAAAAATATACTAATTTTCCTAAATATTTTAATAATAACGTTAACACAAACAAATATGTAATTTCGTTTGATATTTACATGAATGTCTTCAATTTTAGTGGTTACCGAAAAATGAAGTATACTCTCATATTAAAGTAATAATACCACATTTTATCCAAAAACGTCTTTATTTATTCAAAACACTGCGGTAAGTAAAACTCATGATTCAGTAAGTACAGTTGTATTTGATATTGGCATTATGCTTTCTCTTCAAGTTCTTCGGAATTTCCAGGTGTCATAAAAATTAGTCACCACAACCTTGCAGACTATGTTCACCACAGCTTGAGTTGGTACTCCTTCTGGTTTTTAAACGATCATGGTAAAAGATCCTGTAGTCAGCTCTCGAACGGTGTATATTTAATTTTGGAAATCGCAATTGTTTTTCATTGTGCCACACTTACATCACTTCTTTTACCTCTGACTTTGTCATGGGCTACATTTTCCACTGATGGAAGATCTTAAAAGTGGGTTATAGATTGTTTGATTGAGTGAATTATTTTACAACATTTTGGCCAACGCATTGAAGCAATTCGTCGCTTTTGAGGGATCTAACATTCCGTGTAATTTCAATTGTCAATCCGTATTAGAGTTAGTTATTGTCTGAGTTATTTTGTTTTTAAGTCACTCCAGTTCCAACATCCAACACAACTACGCTACATTTCCTTTCTTGGATTCACCCCCTTGAACGTGACCTTTCATGGTTGTGAGTGTGCCATTGCTCCTGATTTTGTTTATCATATGCAGTCTAAGTAATAAGAACTATCAACAGGCAAACTTTTCACGAAGCAAGTAGTTCCTCCCAATATTGGACAAAAATACAACTTAATAAGCGTATCTTCATACTTTATTTGCAAACACCAACAACAAGAAAAACAAGTGTCAATGTGTTAACCAGTACAATTTTAAAATGATTGTACCCTTTCTAGATCCCAGCCCACGCAACATACTTTCTCCATTAATACTTTGTTTTGTGGACGGTCAAATGATTGCTGAATTTTGAATGAAAGTTTAAGACTAATCCAATTTAACTATCTAACTCATGGGTTGTCTTCTTTTAAGAATGAGATACTAAATGTCTTTAAAATCCGTTTATAAACCGTTAATTTTTATTATTACAACTTTAGTATAAACATTACAGTCTGTATTTTATTAGTACTTACAGGGAGAGTTAGAATAAATATACTGTGGAAATGAGATTTTATGTTATAGAAAACAATTAATTAGTGATCATCGAAGAAGTCCACCTCAAGTCATACAAATGTCGACTCAGCCCTCTACGGTTGGGAGAGGTAAAGCTCCGCAAGAGTTCCTGCATCAGCAATCTTCACAGCGTCCTGAAACGACTTCGTCTTCAACAGGTTGTCTTTGTTCCTACAAAAACATATTATCATTAAATTTATACAAATCTTTGTCATGCATTTTTTAACGCATGTTTTATGTTTGTGGGACTGACAATTACTAAATTACTTACAGGTTTATAAAATCCATAGCCCGGGCCTTTAAGTTAGAGGCATTATAGGTCTGTGCAAGAAGCAACAGTTCTCCAGCGTTTTGCATGCTGAGCTTATCTCCCAGCTCGTACTCACAATCCGCTTTTAAGTGCCACTCAAGTTCATACTTCCTCAGCCGATTTTGAGGAGTTCTGCAGCCAACTCATTCATACGTTCAGGTTTCGCCAGTGTAGAGATGCTCCAACATACCGGTGACAACTCATCTTCAAGATCATCAATGTTGAACAATCGTTATCTTAGGTTAACCGCGATTGAAACGAACTCGCGAGCATCTGCATTGGAACATACCAGCCAAACACCGGCTCCGACTGATTTAGAAGCAGATTCAGTATGTTAATTTCATATCAAAGAATTGCTCCACTTCAAAATCAACTACAATGAGAATACTATTGTGAGCCTGAAATTAGTTTTCACTCCTGAGATGGTAACATCCAGTGCCAATCGGATTCCCTGAAGGACTTTAACCCAGGTCGTTCCACAATCCGTCCTTTGTCATTCTGACCCTTCCTCGTGAGAGGTGGTAGCTTAGCGCCAGTGGTACCACTTCGCAGGCTCTGTTTCTTCTTGCGAATTAATCCCACGATTTTTGCACTGGATCTTCAGAAAACATCATCACCACTCGCCTTGGATTCTTGGATTTCAGCAGTTCTGCTTGATTTGCAATTTTGCCATACCACGCCTCTTGAGGTTACCATATAGCATATGAATGTAGCTGAAATAGCTTGGTTACCTGGTTCCCCGGAATTATTCAACTTGCTACAATCCTTCTTTAAATTATGAAACATAATTGACAACCACACCTGTTTTTGGAAAAGTCGTTCTTTACAAGTTCCAGATGCAAATTGCGACGCCTCGACACATGCATCCTCATTGGTTGGTCTTCCTTTCCGGGGTCGGTAAGAGTGTACAGAAAGTGATGATAACATATATCATTCTCAGTCCTTTCCGTCCGATGTAACGAAGTTCCTAAATAAATTAGTGCTTTCGCTGAAAAAATGTTAATTTCTAGTTGAGACTTACATTAATTTAAATTTGATTACCGGCCAATGTGCTATTCTTTGGACCTCCTCGGAAGACTGGGCGACACAATTTTGCCCGTAACGCGATCAGTTTTGACATTAGGTTCTGTGATAGTCCACACAAAGGAGGAAAACATCCTGTTCAACTTCCAAAAATGTTTCACCTGGGAAAGTGTTGTACTATAATATATTACGAACATTTTATTTTTTTTGAAATTTACTTCCGCTTGTGTGTACTGCATTCTGTTTCAACCGAAGGAAGGTTTCCAGTTCGTTTCGGGAGGGGACGGCTTCGTTCACGGCATCTTCTTGCCATCTTGTTTCCGTTGGTCAGTTAATTCAATTATCTCTTCATTCTTAATCTCACGAAATACACAACGAAAAGGAGGTATGTCGTTCGTTCCAAAGAACGACAAAAATATGTGAAAACCAGGAACTCACGAATCACAATGCACTTTAACTCGACTAAGTAAGAAATTCTTGTAAAATGTAGGGAACGCCAGTCTTGATATTCAGCTTTAGAATTTAAAGGAAAGCTGAAATAGCCGAAATCGAAAGCGGTACTGATGCTTAACTGAAGCGGCTCCTGCTGTAACTGGAAATCGGTTCTAATGCTTAACCTGAAAGCGAGTCTCTGGATAAGCTACTAAACGAAACATACCTAATACGTTAAAGTTCCTTAATCTATCTCCAATACACTTAACGTCCTTTAACTATTCCCTAAATTACCCCTTTAAATTCCTTAACGTATTCATTAAATCTAACTCCTTTATGCCTAATTACTTAAAATTTCCTTACACTATTCATAAATACCTTAACGTCCTTAAACTGATTCCCTAATACCCTTAAGCACTCTACATCCATAATTAACCTTAAACTTCTTAACTATTTCCATTACATTAAACTTCCGTAACTTTCTAATTTACCTTAAACTGCCTTACTATTCCGTTTAAATCCTTAAATTCCTGAACTATTCCCTATTACTTATTACCATGCCTGTACTATAATGCCTGATGCCTGTTACGTTATATGACCTATGCACTGCACTTATATACACATAGCCATACATATACATAACGCTTACCTCGGAGCTCAGGACGGAACCTCACTTCTCCGTATTCCATCCACATTCTATAAACTTGCTAAAGCTGCGTTAATTAAATTAGCGATTATTTTCTCCACATAACTAAGTTTAATCTTCAAGCTATCACCCTATACACAAATTCAATTCTATCCACTGCGCCACACGGACTGAGCCAAGTCAAAACAGAACTAGGATCAAGGTTACAAAACGAATGAGCCTACGAAAAGTGGCAATGTGGCGATGGTATCAAAAGTATGCATAAGCAGTCGCCTAATTACGCGGCCTCGACAAAGAAACGTTTTTAACGAATTGAAGACTGCATAGGAGTTGATAGCGTGACAGGTTACATGTCGTTGGGAAAAGTATTGATCCACTATATACTCACCGCAATTATGGTTGATGTACGTCTTATTGAAACTTTTCCAATGGACCATTCTGTCCTGCAATCTCTGGTGTGCGAAGGGGTGTTTTTGTTCTTGTTTAAAATTTCGTTTGTAAGCTACGATTGGAAGAAAGGTAGAAACATCGGTGGAAGATATTTCTTCTCTTGGAAATGGAAGCATAGTGAAGACGCGAAGAGTGTCTTCCGGAACGAGTGATGTGATCAGATTAAAAAGACCTATAACTATTACTGTTCTTTGCATTTACCAGGTTAAACCAAGACAATTATTTGCATTGGATGATATTTCAATTTAATGAATTACATGTAGAATGTACGTGTTGAATCTACTTTTGAGTTATTTTCAATTATAATCAATTATTAGTGTTGGAACAACGACTTTCATTCCGTCAAGCTTCTTAACTAGTCATTAAATATATTGATAAAAGTCCAAAAATATTCTGCATGGCTTTAAAAATTCCAATTATAGTGTCGATTGTTCTTAGATAGGGCCATTGTGAAATATTCTATTTTAGGATATCTGCTTAGCGTCAAACAATGGCCCACTTGCAAATGCGTTATAACCATTAATAAAATCTAGTTTACTAACAGAATGTTTATTGCTTATATTTTTGTCTATAAAACTTAAATATTCAAACATACGCAATATTTGCATAACGCTATCGCCAAAAAAATAAATCGCTTCGACATCAGATTTGAATAGGATTTGCAAACTTGTTCTGAAAGCTTATAGAGGTTGTGACGACAGCATGATTACAGAAGAACTTCACCAACAATTTGGTCCTGTGCTGTGTAGTACAATCCAACTGAAAAAGCCACAACCCTGAAAATAATTATTTCGATATATTGAACTACAACTTGTCGGGAGAGCAATTCCACAGGATTCATTGCGAGATAATTTATTGCAAGAATTGGAAGCATCACATCAACAGAGAGAAAAATTAATTCAAGCTATCCTTACAGACAATGGCATTTACCGACACAGTCATTCTTCGTATTTCTATATTATTGCGACAGACAAGTTCGGATTCACTGAGCGAAGATTCTTCTAATTTCGGGATAAATCGTAGAACGGAATTTTGTAGCTGGCCTTTGGAGTAGCGTTAGGCAGGGTAGAATATGCGTGGGATCCCAAGGTCAGCGAAGAAATGGCAGTTCCGTTTGAGCAAAAGATGTGCCTGCGGAACGTATCCGAATTTGGCCACGATCTTGCCGATCATTCTCATCCATCTAGAAGTATTTTACTCAGGAACTCTCAGGATCAAAGAGCTACGAGCACCTGTTCTTGATTGTTTTAAAAAACTAAACCTGGGTCAGATATGATTATAATCTCTTGGTACAACATTTTCCAAAAGAGAAAGGCCCCTAACTTTCTCCAAACGGACCACGTGTAAACACTCAATGACCCTACTCAAAGTCCAATTCTTATTCAACTTGCTAAGGCCAGCGCATAAACTTGTTATTGACTTCGTTGGCCTATCAGAAAAAAGTAATTTACAAGCGATCGAGACAGTTTTCCTGGGAAAATTGTGATGACCGCTGGGACCTCTGTTCATGAACGCAGTCAGCATTCCAACTTGGGTGGTTTAGTTGGGACGAAACGACTCTAGCATCTTCGTTACCATTTGCAATACCCAACAAGAATCTTCCTCATTTACTGACACAAATAAGGGCGCCTGGAGAAACTTTCGTCGAACCACCAACAATAAATAATCACAAACAAGGATTCTGATTATGGGGTGACGGTGTCGCTAGAAATATCTGGAAAGGATGAAGCAGAAAGATGACTTGCAACTATTTAAGTTCAGGAGCTATGATGTTACAGTGGTGAATAATGAGCAGGGTGGCAGAATTATGGCTAGAAACCTGACAATTACAAAGGTGAGTATTACGGGTTAAGTATTTTGACTTCAACCCTACCCGACCATGAATAACATATCACGGACAATAAATTGCTTAGTCACAGTGTTGTGAAACTAATTGAAATCTACTTCAACCAGAAGATACCTTCCCCGTATCATAAATGCCCTAATCTCACCAAATTCAATACGCAAAAACAATGACTCTGAAGCCCAAAAATCAATGCAGTAAATGTCACTGAAGTAAGAAATGTAATTATTATGGCGAATGACCCCACACTTCCAAGAAGGACCTCCACTCGAAGCCCTTCCAACCCAACATCGGACTGACAAAAATCATGCCTTACAACGATGTTGGCTGTCTAAGGTTTTATTAAAATACAGCCGAACTCTCATTTTCTAATAGCATCCAGGCATGCTCCCATGAGAAACTGCGCCGTATGTAAAAATGTTTCTCTCTCTTCGCACATCCTGGATTACTTTATAATCCTTTTCTTGTCCCGAATAGAGGTCGTTCACATTTTTTTAAAAGCCGCTTTTAAAACACCAATCATTTTTTAGGGTAGCAATCGTAACGCAACACTGATTATAATAACGTAATAATAAAACTAATTTAGCTAGTAAATAGTAATACGTGGCAGAACCCCAAAAATTATTGCATTTTTAGAAAACAAAATGCATGCATTTGCTAGGCCAAACATTCTTTATATTAGTTATTATTTTCTTTTCTACCTGGGAGATACTCCGTAACAAATAACCAATCCCCCAAAGCTTTTTTTAACAGCCAGACATGGGATGCCATTACCACCCACCATCAGTACCTGGAGTTTCTAGCCTGCGCGAAAAAAATCTACCCTCAGAAGCTAAGCATCGCAGAGGACAACACATCTTCATTCTTACTCTATAACACAATTCTCTTTTACATCACAAACCACTATAAATTAATGGAAAACAGTACCGCAACACCAATTCTAGGGTCACAATGTAGCTTGTATTGCGATGAAGTCATTTAATAATCACTGAGAGACATAATTATGGAATTTTACAAGCAAGATGACCACTACCCTATGGATACTTATAAAATCCGTATCATGCATGGTAAATGAACTGATTAACATGGCACCGTAAAACTTGGATAAAGTAAAAAAATGGACGCGCAAAGCGAAAATTTAGAGACGCTGAGTGTCAGCTGAGGATACATTTCAATCTCGGACAAAAGATAATGACGTCCAGCCATCTATAGGGTGCAAGATGGCGAAGGAGATATTTTACCTGCATCTACCAAAGATTGCATAAGTCTCTGACACAAGGATAAATTACAGTATAAATAAGACGGAGAGCGAGAAAGAAACAAAAGAAGCTAAAGGAAAAACCGGA
>LJIJ01004652.1:0-14091 GCA_001718145.1 Orchesella cincta
TGCGTAACTCTTTTAGAATTCTGTCTACCCTTTAAAAGCAACATTCCAAGCAAGCAAAAAGCATCTCTACTAGTGTGCTACTTTTTTTTCTTTCCATTTGCTGTCTTTCAGACGGCGATAATGAAATTAAGTCATAATAACTAATCAATTTTACAATTCCAACTTTATGTACTAGTCCAACGTCATTTACTCCATCTAAACTAAGACTTGATGCGTCGATTGATTGCGTATTACTGTGTGATTAACTGATCAGTTGCAGTGAAGTGAGATGAATTAATTGGACAGGAATGTACACGGCTGCGTTGCAAGAATATATTATATATATGGGGTGATATTAATATTTACCAAGCTTAGTATTTACTATATTTTTACTGATAAAGGTATAAAAATTTGAATTCAGTGTTTATACTAATTACCCAAGGTAAGGACGGCTCACTTGCTCACCTTTGGTAAAATTACATCCAAACGAACCCGGATTACAAATGGATAGTAATCACATAATTCTTGCCGAACTTTAGTGCTCATGAAACTCGCCAACGATCGAGTATGTATGACTCTAAACTTGATTTTGCTAATGCATGTATCTAATAATAGCATGACTGAGCCACTTGTCAGAAGTGGAGTAATCGAGAGAAGGAAGGAAGAATATAATTGAGTTACTTCATGATTTAGTAGTCCTTCAACAACTGACGAGCCACGATTTCCTCCACTTGATTCTAACCCCAATGAAATGAAATGTAATGAATGGGGCCAGCACTCTCAGCTCGTTTTTTCTCCTTTCGCTACATTTCATTTTCCCCATTAGCAGCCAATGCACAGGAACCATGAACCATTCTGTTTTATGGATATGGGGAAGGAGTAGTCTTGCCAAATGTGTAATCGTATTTTTTGGATCATATTGCAGTGATTCCCTTACTCTTGGACATTGAGTTGGTGAAGCAGCAGGAGAATATTTACAGTTAGTTTGATGGAAAGCTATAGATACGAATACGACTGTAAAAATGCATTATGTATGTATTTATATATACGGTGGATCTACTCCACAATGATTTTGAGTAAATAAGTGGGATGAGTATAGAGTACAGTTGTAACTGGAGAGATCATCAAATTTAGGATCATCTTGGGAGCTGTACTCTACCTCACGCTGCAGTTCTTCAGTTTTCCTCCCGGTTTTTGTTCGTAGTGCACTCTCCAAAACATTTCTAGTATTATGCATTATTTTCCACATTGCATAATATCCTTTCAAAAACTTTATTTGTGTGCTCAAAATGTGCATGCTCTGGTCGAGTCAGAATACTATTAAGTTATCAGATGAGACCATCACAAAATTTTTGGACATTACATTCTGATATCAAAATCAATATGATATGCATAATACAACAATGAGCACCCCCACGATTAGAATCTAGTATGCATTTACACAGAACAATCACTCAGTCAGGCAGACA
The DNA here is from genome assembly GCA_001718145.1 of Orchesella cincta. NCBI lineage: Eukaryota > Metazoa > Arthropoda > Collembola > Entomobryomorpha > Orchesellidae > Orchesella > Orchesella cincta. The sequence goes on from LJIJ01004652.1 coordinate 1,449, forward strand.
ATTTTCCATAAGTCATGTGTGGCATCTATTACCCACACACTCGACATTCTAAAAAAAATCTCAATGTGCTAACAACCCTCATACAGAAATACGGTTTACGTGATATTTTTCTACATCGCCTTTTTCGTACATCTCAATGATGTACAAACGTACATGGTTGACGCTAAACGTAAACCTTTTTTTCACTCTGCTTACTAAGCAACGTTCTACCCTAAGCTGTAGAGATCCAATTATTCATGATCAAACGACCAGAAAAAAGTAATACGAAGCAAAAGAAGAAGAAGAAAAAAGTATGCAGCACTTGGAGGAAGTTCTCTCTTTCTGTAGAAAGCTCTTTATTTCGACATCAGGCATGTCTGCTTGTAACAACGAGAGGAGGGAAAGCAACTAGCTTCACTTGCTTGTGCTGTTGTATTGCTGCTGATGTTGCACTGCTGCGTATCTAAGTGATGTTTTTTCTCTTAGTGAAGCTAATTTGCTCTAGTATCGCCACCTGAAAACTACGTGTGTGTGTGTGCACACCAGTGTATGGAGACAATGCACCATGCTTTTGTGGCACAAGTTACATGAGAAAGTCTTTACAACGATGAAACCATTGAACCAAAGAGCGAAACCAAAAGAGAAAATCTCTTGCTAACAACCTTTTCCCCACTACGTATAAAGAAAAAAGAAGGAAAAGAAAGTAGCCAAAACTGATAAAAACAAGGGTAATACTAATCTTAAGGAACATGGATTTGTTCTTCTCCACACTTCTATGCTGTCGAGAAACACAAAGTAGCTGAAAGAAATGTATTACCTTGTTATCAGTTGGCTACTTTCTATTTTCCTTCTTTTTCTTGATACTAAGTGGGGGGGAAAAAGGTTGTTAGCAAGAGATTTTCTTCTTTTGGTTTCGCTCTTTGGTTCAATGGTTTCATCGTTGTAAAGACTTTCTCATGTAACTTGTGCCACAAAAGCATGGTGCATTGTCTCCATACACTGTGTGTGCACACACACACACGTAGTTTTCAGGTGGCGATACTAAAGCAAATTAGCTTCACTAAGAGAAAAAAACATCACTTAGATACGCAGCAGTGCAACATCAGCAGCAATACAACAGCACAAGCAAGTGAAGCTAGTTGCTTTTCCCTCTCGTTGTTACAAGCAGACATGCCTGATGTCGAAATAAAGAGCTTTCTACAGAAAGAGAGAACTTCCTCCAAGTGCTGCATACTTTTTCTTCTTCTTCTTTGCTTCGTATTACTTTTTTCTGGTCGTTTGATCATGAATAATTGGATCTCTACAGCTTAGGGTAGAACGTTGCTTAGTAAGCAGAGTGAAAAAAAGGTTTACGTTTAGCGTCAACCATGTACGTTTGTACATCATTGAGATGTACGAAAAAGGCGATGTAGAAAATATCACGTAAAGCGTATTTCTGTATGAGGGTTGTTAGCACATTGAGATTTTTTTGTAGAATGTCGAGGTGTGTGGTATATAGATGCCACACATGACTTATGGAAAATTGTCTGCTTGACTGAGTGATTGTTCTGTGTAAATTGTAAATGCATACTAGATTCTAATCGAGGGGGTGCTCATTGTTGTATTATGCATATTATATTGATTTTGATATCAGAATGTAATGTCCAAAAATATTTTGTGATGGTCTCATCTGATAACTTAATAGTATTCTGACTCGACCAGAGCATGCACATTTTGAGCACACAAATAAAGTTTTTGAAAGGATATTATGCAATGTGGAAAATAATGCATAATACTAGAAATGTTTTGGAGAGTGCACTACGAACAAAAACCGGGAGGAAAACTGAAGAACTGCAGCGGTGAGGTAGAGTACAGCTCCCAAGATGATCCTAAATTTGATGATCTCTCCAGTTACAACTGTACTCTATACTCATCCCACTTATTTACTCAAAATCATTGTGGAGTAGATCCACCGTATATATAAATACATACATAATGCATTTTTACAGTCGTATTCGTATCTATAGCTTTCCATCAAACTAACTGTAAATATTCTCCTGCCGCTTCACCAACTCAATGTCCAAGAGTAAGGGAATCACTGCAATATGATCCAAAAATACGATTACACATTTGGCAGACTACTTCCTTCCCCATATCCATAAAACAGAATGGTTCATGGTTCCTGTGCATTGGGCTAATGGGAAAATGAAAGTGTAGCGAAAGGAGAAAAACGAGCTGAGAGTGCTGGCCCCCATTCATTCATTTCATTTCATTGGGTTAGAATCAAGTGGAGGAATCGTGGCTCGTCAGTTGTTGAGGACTATCTAAATCATGAAGTAACTCACTTATATTCTTCCTTTTCCTTCTCTCGATTACTCCACTTTCTGACAAGTGAGCTCAGTCATGCTATTATTAGATACATGCATTAGCCAAAATCAAGTTAGAGTCATACATACTCGATCGTTGGCGAGTTTCATGAGCACTAAAGTTCCAAGAATTATGTGATTACTATCCATTTGTAATCAGGGTTCGTTTGGATGTAATTTTCAACCAAGGTGAGCAAGTGAGCATCCTTACCTTGGGTATTAGTATAAACACTGATTCAATTTATCCTTATCAAGTAAAAAAGTAAAACTAGCTTGGTAAATATTATACACATTATATATAATATATCTTGCAACGCACGTGTAATTCCTGTCAAATTAATCATCTCACTCAACTGCAACTGATCAGTTAATCACACAGTATACCAATCAATCGACCATCAGTCTTAGTTAATGGAGTAAATGAAGTTGGACAGTACATAAAGTTGGATGTAAAATTGATTAGTTATTATGACTTAATCATTATCCCGTCTGAAAGAACAAATGGAACAAGTACACACTAGTAGAGAGCTTTTGCTTGCTTGAATTTGCTTTTAAAGGGTAGACAGAATTCTAAGAGTTACGCATCACAATATAAATTATTATTTACATATACTTCAAGAGTTTGTGTAATGATGCAGGGAATGTAAATCAGTAAAATGTTTGTTTTAATTAATCAACCATTGTTCATCATAGTCCAAAACAAATGGGCAAGTGACTCAAGCACAACTCGAGGAAACGTGGAGGGTTTTGTGAGGAAATCTCCAATATGATGAAGAACAGGCTAGAGAACGGAAATAGAAATGTTGGTAAAGTGAAATCAGAAATGTTGAGACAAGCAACAGCGTTAGTGTTGTATAAGTAGCAAAGACGAAACAAGATGTGCTATGTTCTACTCACGCTGTGTGACATCATGTTGTGCAACCAAGATAGTAGAACTTCATCAAGTGCTTGGACTTTTGCTCGTTCTGCTTTGTATTACTACCACACACCATCGTCTCACTTGTCAGCCAGCATAGGCACCCAATCTCGCTCTCTTACTCACCCTAACCGATAAATGACTGACTGGAAAACAGTGTTGGTGGGTGATGCTGCTAAAGTGTGTGTATAAAAGTATGCAACACTGTGACTAGCATGAAAAGGAAAGTAAGTATGGTGTACGTACCACACGCGCAACTAAACTTTTAGCTACTCACTTAAGTTAGTTTATGTGTATCAACCATTAGGTCAAGGAGTGGAATCAAGCCCTGTGAACACATACTTCCATCCATTTAATTTCAGCTTCATCAGTATCGAGACTTTTTCCTTTAGATTTATCTCTCTGCTCGCATCATTGCGCTCCGCCAAAGGAATTACGCGTTGGTGATTCGCATGAAGGACATTGTACAATATGAGCAATTCTTTTTAATGGTTGATGAGAAACACTATACTTTGAGAGTATAGTATTGTTTGTGTGTCTATTTTACTTTATTTATTGGTGTACATTTGGATTGGAAATATCGAATGGGGCTAAGTAAACTACTGTTGCAGAAGCAAGTAAATTATGGTCATTCATCATGGCTTTGTCAAAAAGTGGCTTGCAAAAATTACGCCCCCTATGATGAAGAAGTTTTTAGTTCATATGAATATAAAAGTAATGTTGTCTGATTTAAGTTTACATTTGAAGGTGTTTACTTTGTTTGCAATTTTAAGTGTAAAAATGGGTAACAAACGTTTTGCTGATTTATATGACCAACTACATAATATAGAATGCAAAGGTGCAACAGCTTAAGACAGTAAACTATGCTCAACATAATTGCATACTACATGCAATGCAATATTTTGTATGAAGGTAATAGTAATAATAGGAAAGGCCCCACACATTTTATATTTTGGAGTGCACCGATCACATATCTTCAACTTATACCTTCTTTTTCTGGAGGAAATGTGGGAAGAGAAAACAGAGGGACGAAACAAATGATGTACGAGCGCTTTTATGGCTGTTCTGGAGTCAAATATTTTTCTAGAGTTTCTATTACCATCCGTTGAGGCAAAAGTTGAAGTAAACACACATACACACACATCATCCATTTTCTTGAAGGTGTACTATATTTGAACCCAAGACTACAGTAGTAGTAGCTTTAGCACTTGCATTATGTACATATATGCACATTTTAGTTTCAAAAGTTTCAAGGCTCATATTGCAGGAACAAAAAGGTTTACTTGCTCTGAGGAAGGGAATGTATAAAAAATATAGTATGTATTTAAGCATTAAACAACAAAACAGCTTACGTTCATCATTTTTTTTCGTTTCTTTCCTTTCCCCTTATATGTTTAGCAAGTTAAGAAAAGACGACGAAAAGAGCAAGAGGGAGCCAAGGAAAAGAATGAAGAGCACAATTTCAGTCATGTGTCCGTAAATAATATGAAAAAAGAAACACATTATTGCATATGAGTATTCATAATAATCACCACTTTTCACTAGCAGTTATAGTGCAGAGTAAGAACATAAAAAGGTACACATGCATTCTATCTCAATGTACAAAGCCTGTTATTACCCTTGTCTCTTCAAGGCAATATTAAGGTTGTAGTCAGTGTTAGGAGCAAGCAAAGTGAGGGGAGCGTGGAGAAAGGAAGTGAAAGACAAAAATAAGCCCTTCTGTACATACATCACAAGAAGATATGCATGCCACGTTCGTTACTTACTTTCAACAAGCCAGCACACTAGAGCAAGTGGGTATATTGCTTATGTATTTGCTTTTCTTGATATACAAGTACAAAAGCATGATATGATTAAATGAAAAAGTGTACATGGAGTCTATACGACGTTTATAGTATTTATATAGACGAGGAAGCTATCCCACCTGTAAATTTATAACAGCCATTGTGATGCAATAATGATTTTTAATGGCCATAACGCCAAAGATGAGAAACTTTGGGATGATTTACAACATTTGAGAGTCACGTGTGAGTATAGAATCTGAGTGAAAGTAGAATTAGAGGAGAAGGGAGTATAAGAAAAAGGAAAGTACTTTTAGTCATCGTCGTTGTGTGGAAATGCTTTCCCAGCTAACACTACAAAGGCGAGACAGGCATGAAACTAAAAAAAGAAGAATAAAATAGTGGATATGATGGAAAAACGTTGAAGACGATCACCTAAAGGAAAGTTTTCGTGTTCCAGTTTGCTATATATATAATGTACAATATATCTCACCGAGTGATGCCATGAGGCAGTGAGCAACTTGTGGTGCTAAACATGGCTTCGCCGTCTTATCTTTTGAAGTAGGCAAATCCCAAGATAAGGCAAATAAGGCTTGCGAGCTGCCCACAGTTTAAACCGTGGAGCCACACTGTAGTTTTTATATGTATTTTGCGAGCAGTTTCTTTTCACTTTTCTTGGTAACAGCACGAACTTATTCAACTACTAAACTATTATTCTCTTCGTTATAAAAAGTGTAATGGATGGGACTATAGAAAATCGCTGATAAAGCACACACACACATATATATAAGCCTTTGCCGATTTTTACTACGTATTATCTTCTGATAACCTGGTTTCACCGTAATATTAATTTTAAAGTAGATTATGACACAACGACAATTAAAACATGTAATTTGGCAAGGTTGTCCATTTAGACAGGCCAATAGAAATTACTAGTTGGTCGAACAGTGCATTATATGTTCCCTTCGAAGATAAATTAGGAAAGTATGTACCTATCTGCACAAAAAAAACTATATTATGAATGGTAAAGGCTGAAGCGTAGTAATCAGTCATGTGTTTTCAGATAAGGGAGCGTCCTTTTTTTGATAAAAATTTCCATACAAAATTCTTGCGTGGTGGATAGTTTATATATCATTATCACTTTCTTCAATCGGCCATTTTTCATTCTTGGTTGAATCTCACCTTATTTTCTTTTTGGACTCGAGCGTTTTAGCCAGCAGTTATAAAATAGTATGGCTTGTCCCTTACGTTAATTCTCTAAATTCTATAGATATATATTTTATGGTCATATACAAACACATCTTTCCGTTTAATGCATCGCCAGCACAAGCGTATCTTTCCCAAACCCTTTTCTGCTCACTTTCACGAACAGATAGTGTCTTTTAGTAAAAAAAGAAAGTAGGACGTATAGATGCATAAAGAAAATGGAGACCTGAACCTAAGAACACCGCATACGTACTTATGGTAAATGCATTGCATTAATGTTTTGACTCGTACATATTTGTATGTATATAAGCCGTCGGTTATTGTAGAGTGCTTTTTATGTTGCAAGTTGCAACTGGTTCTACAGTTTTCATGTAGGCTGACTCACCCCAGAGAGAGAGAGAGGGCACAAGTACTTTTCTTCATAAGGGATAGAAAAGAAAGAAAATAAAAGATAATTACCAGTCGGGGGCGTCCATAATGGCAAGTCAATTTTTCTTTGAGGCGAACGGACCGGAAGCTACACCAAACAATTCTTGATGTGTGGCAGCAGCCCATATTATATAGTTACGTGCGATATCGACATTGTGGATCTTATTGCCTTTTTCGACTTTCTCCAGTTGGTGATTGTGGTAGTAGGGATAGTGGTGGACTTAATGGTGTATATGCTTCATTCTATATACGGTCAGGAAGATAGGATGAAACACATTTTTCATACAAGAAACCAAAGTGGGGATGCGCCATCACCATTTTGATAACTGCTACAATCTAATGTTAGATATACTTAACTTAACGTACGTAATATAATCATCTATACCTAATATTTACTAGATGATAATGCTTTCTCCAAAACACGCAAACACGCCTTTAAGGTTTCTGATCAACCTTGTAGCAAATAATTACAATACTAATTGGGTGAAAATTCAATTGATTTTAAGGGCGACGTGTTACAAGCTATCATATCTGAGCATTATAGATATAGCATTAACTTGCAGGTATCATGTATCGGATGACGGATCTAAACGTGAATCATATCTGAGGTAATTATTACCTACATTGTAACAATCAGACATAATGTGACGGCTCAGTGTACCAACAACTGTCAAAACCAAACATTTCAGAGATACAAGTGGGGCATTTCTGAACGTAACGCTGGAATTTTTTCCACGTATCCTTTCTGCTTACTTGCCTTCATCTTGCTACCCGAATGACGCAAGTATCTAACTGATCCTCCAAGATATCAAGTTGGATCTATGCATGTATGAATGCACAATTTTTTCTTTCTTGCCTTTCCCAGGTTGTCTTTTTCCCCATCCTTTCCAGACGGCTTCATGACGCTCAGATCCCTATAATAATAACCATAGGCCGTTTTCCAAGAGTACACAAATGTACAATATGAAGTGAGGATACAAAAATACACATATGTGTAAGGAAACCAGCAGGTAGCACAGAAATATGAAATATGATCTGAAGTCCCCAAGCAAAAGTGTAGGTAGCTAGGTGCAATCACTTTCTGCCTCAGTCCTTATCGTTTCCCTAACTAAACAGATGTATGTATTATATGCTTTGTATATTTACGGGCTACGGCTTCTCCGATAACTTTACTGTAACACAAAAATGTTGGGCATGGACAACATGATTCCAAGGAATAGAATCTGCTCGGCAACGCATTCATCATTTTTCCCTCGTGTACAACATCCACTTTGAAAATATCCTGTAGAGATCTCCTCAGTGAAGGAGTGGTGGCCAAGGCTATATTATGAGTTGTTTGAGGGTAGGCATCAGACTAGACCTGCAAAACTTGGCATAACCGACAAACTCAATTCATCTACATTTATGCCTGCCTGCTTTTCTGAATCTTTACTTTTTGATTGTCAAATAGAGAAAAGCAGAAACTATATATGAACTAAATACTATTTGTTGTATCAGAATGCACTTTAATGCACTATTTATGATTGTTTGCATCTTATTTTGGGCATATATCTTTAGCTAATCAATCGCACTACACAATTTTACAAATCTTGAAAATTCGGTTTCACGTAAACAGCTTAGTAGTTTACTTATATGGATGCTATATCTTCGAAATTAATACCATATGTTAGTACCTTTTTAGTACTGTAAATTACATTATTGTTTATGAATGCATAAATGAACATGATGCATACAACTTATGTTTGGATCAAAATGTTTCATTTATTTTCATAAAATTTAAAGAATAGTTTAAGTTTCCTAACAAGCATATCTTTTGTATCTGTAGAAGCAATTAATATCTTATAAAATTCACAAATTAAATTCTCATTACATTGTTTGTTAATTTTTAGCAGTTTATGTATGTACAACAAATCATATTTTAAAGCTCTCATAACTATGAAGAATATACAATACAACCCACATTGTGAGCTATTACTCGATTGATACGTGGTACTGTTTACGTTTATAAAATTATTTGGATGATGGAGATGATAGTGTTGAGGTGAGCGACCATAGCTATCAAAGAATTCAAACTCTGTTTTCATACTTGTATGATGTGCATAGTAACATAACCAATGTCCAGCTTGATCTGGGTATTTAAGAAAATCCTTGTGACTTTTAGTATTTTGAATAATTACGCATGGCATAAACACAGGAAAATGTTTAAAAGTTTTGTCGGTAATAAAGTACGCCTTTATTATGCCGAGCTCTTGAAGCATCAGAAGGATACCGTTTACTTCAATTTCATTCATAGTGTTTCCATAATGTTGCCGAACTTGTCAATTTCGATTAATCCCTGAGATTCAGAATACAGGATCACGTTGACAGCTTCTGGTAACGCTTCTGCAAATTTTGCTTCGAGTCTTATTTGAGCGCTTTTTTCTTTGCTGACGTACCCAGCAATGTGCTTTGGTTGTAGCCGAAAGAAGAAAAGAGAATAACCATTTTTAAACATTTCTTCTGTTAATATATCTGTTTTTGAGCACATTTCTTCCACAAGTTTTTGGTAGGCCTTTATTGTCATACGGTTTTCGAAGTCCACGTTAAATTGCTTGTAAGTAAAGTTTTCAGCATCAACTAACAAGTTTAGCGATGTTAGCTTGTTGTGTTGAAAATTGAATGGATTTCCATTTAAAATTCCATTTACATTCTTTGTATTAACCATTCCCACAATGATAAATTCGGGAACGACTTTTCCAAATAAGATTGTAGAAATAGCATCTAGACTTGACTTGGCTATTGCAAAAGACTTAACCTCGTCCCTTTGTATTTGAATTTTAGCTGTATGATTTTGACTAAAGGATCTTTTATGGTCATTCAGAAGATCACTGTCTAACAAAACCTTTTCATAGGAAAGCGATACATTTTGAATTGTGAGTTTGTAGTCACTTGCTGTAATATTGCTCTCTGATAGCAAAACAAATTCTTGAGGACTTCTGCGTAATTTGATTTTTATTGTTACATTACTGGGGATTAATTTATCCGCATTTAATACGCAATGGTGCAATCTACCTACAAGTTCTACCGATTTACCCGAAGTAAATGAGTTTACTCGCTTTTCAAAGTCCGGATTTTCACTAAATGTTAAGTCTGCTGGCTTTTTTTCAATACTATACATAAGTGTATCAAATGTATAACAGTTACTCTTTCCATGAAGAAGTTGTTTAAAAAAACTCGAATAGGGATAATTTCCTGAGTTATTATTTATTTTGCTATCGTTTAAGGAAACATCAATACTTGAAAAAAGTGAATGCAATAAATTATTAACAACTCCCAATTTATCATTCTCAGGGACTCCTGTACCATCTTTCTTAGTTAACTTAAGTCTTAAGTTAAGCTTAATACTTTTTGGTATTATATAATGTATATTATTGCTAACTATTTGAAATTCAATAGGTGCATCATTTTCAATGTTTCCAATTGGAAAAACTTCCACTTCTTCTACGTTTTCGTATGTTTGCTCCGATTCGGGTTGTGCGAATAAATTTGCAGATTCCCGAAACACTTTTTTTCGGAGTTTATTCATGATGAAAATTTTGGTTGTTTTTTAATAAGATTTATCACACTTCTAGCCAATTTGTCAAGTTTCTTATTTTCCTGTTTTCGGGGCGATTTTGTAGAACGTTTCTTCTTGGTTGTCTTTTTTCGTCTGATACTTGTTTTGCGAATTCCAGCTCCTTTTAAAGGTTTCAGCTTCTTACTTTGCCCCCTTAATGTACTTCGTGTTTTTGTGTTATTAGGTTTGGTAGCTGAAACTTTTCGTTTAATGGATTTAAGGGGCACTACTTTTCTATCGTTATTGTAATCCTCGCTGTCTTGCATATCTGAAATGGGTTCTAATATACAACCTGAAGGTTTGCAAACAATATCTCTCACCATGTTCGCTTTCGAATATGAAAAAGCAAAAATACGGGTTCCTTAGCAATTTTATATTTAAAACTCGAAATTGTTAAACTGGCTGTGGCTGATTGGAATTGTTGGATCCTCAAAGGGTAGTACTGAACTGTTGAGAACGTCTGTTGGAATCGGCCTTTTATACCAGTACTTGCCATCTCGATATTACGTATTAGTGGATACCTCTTGCTGCCATACGTTTGGTAATCAATCAGGTCTGTGCAGCAATGAATAGTTTCAGAGAATGGTTCCGGGACTGAAAGCTCAACTTTCGTATTTTTGGTAATACAATAACCATTTTGGTAAACCAAAGTGAGTACAACACAGTCAGCTTCGGTATCCACCAAATTGGGGAATGCCGTTTGAACCAGGGCCTTGAACGTGGCGAGGTCGCGGTAAATCGTCCACAAACTGGTGATGCTGTGGGCAATGTCTAAGATCATGTTGTGGCTCACACAGATCTTTCCAGATTCGCTGATTTTACGAATAACTTTGGAAAAGCCGACCCCTTTGTTGATATTCAGCATGTGCTGCTTTTTTCTTCTCCGTCCTCTCTCGCTTTGCGCTCCTCCTCAGTCATTTTGGCGACACGAAGAATGCGGCTTCTGAGGGGCGCCCGGTGGAGGCTGACGCTGCGCGAGGGGTGGTTTTGGTAGCTCCAGCGGGGCTCGATTCTGTGTCGCTCTCGGAGACGGAGGATGAGTCCATGTCGTCTTCTCGGAGGACCGTTTCGAAATACAGGTCGTTGAACTTTGGTTTAATATTGTTGAAAATTAGCTTGCGCTGGAACGGGTTCAGATCTTCTAACAGCAGCTCTTTCAGTCCACCTGCGACCAAGGTCTTCACTTGCTGCCTGAAATAATTACAAAAACTCAATGAAATACGTATCAATTATTAATTTAGTATGTTTTACGATTAATTACAACTTACTGCGTCTCTTTCCATAAACTTGCGGAGATTTTCAGGTACTGGTAGTGGAGTGGAATTCTCTTCCGCCAAGTAGAGCTGCTTCTTATCATAAGTGTCTTTCATTTTCTGCTCCACAGCCAGTCAAGTATGGGATCCCCTTGTAGATCAGCTTGTTGAAGTCAAACCCCCAAGAAGCGAGGAACTCGAGGGATGACGCCTCACAGAGGAACCGCACATTCGGAGCATTCGTGGAGAACTGCTTTGGAAAGATGTAAAAGTTGTACGCCCTGTGGGTAAACTCATCAGCTTCCTCGTCGTAGAAAAACAACACCAACCCGAACTGGACGAGGAGGAACTGGGAGGCTGACTTGCGAAGGACTTTATAGCGCTCTTCAACAGAGTCAAATAATTCTCTTTTTGGTCCGTAGGATGAAGACCTGTGAGTTCGGTGTCGAGTGCGATAAACGTGCACTTCTCGATCCCCTCCAGGATTTCCGGAAGAAGATCATCATAATCTGGAGACAAAAAGAGATATCATCTATAGATAAGCATCATCATGACTCATAATAAATGAATTTGAGGGTAACTAACTGTCTTTTGTAACTTCCATCGTTGTTGGGTAGTCAGACTTTTAAATGGTACTATTCAGAATAAAACTGCTGATGATAATGACGAGACTGGAAAAAATAGGCACACTTCTCAGGGGAAGAGGGGAGGGACTCCAATCAGATCTTGACCTCCTTCTTCCACCCCACTCCAAAGGAACCAGGCAAATTTCGAAACTAGTTTGAGGTGGTGTTCTTGTTTTTTCCATTCTTTTGATCTTCATCCGGCACCAACAAGCTTCACCAACGGCTGATAACCCTCCTTAACCTGTAACCTTTAAGACAAACCTCACTTAATTAATATTTATCTCCAAATCACAATCATTAAAAAGCCTTCATTAATTCCAAACTCGGGCTCACCTTCAACCTTGATAATTCTAACTTTAAACTTCGATTCCGACTTAAAACAAGATAATACTGATAAAACAAAGGTTAAAACAAACTAGACTTAACAATTCATCTAAAATTTACTTTAATTGCTTAAAAAACTGAATAAAATTAGCGTTTTCCGTCAGTTTGTTTGTTTAGAAAGCGGCTTGT
>LJIJ01004653.1:0-14087 GCA_001718145.1 Orchesella cincta
CATGCTGTAGAGATTTACTTTGTGTAGTGTGTTTTTACATTTCATTTTTCATTTTTACACTAAACACAGGCTATCTCTCTATTGGGATGTGAGTGTAATAATACCTTCTAGCCATAAAGGGCTAAGACAGCTCAAGTCAACTTTATGCGTTTTTTTTCTCACTTTATGAGGTTCATTAAATTAAATGGTTTGAAACCTTGTCACCCTCATTTCATTTTTTGGGATGCAACATCCTATATAACAGTAGGCAAGAGCAAGCAAGAATAGAGTTTGGCAATGGCCGTTCGTCTCGTCATCACTTTACGTTCCCTTGCCTTGACTTTGCTACAAGATTCACCGACTTGGCTGCTTCATGACTTCATTTCCTGAGAATTTTCTGTAGTCATTCATTTATCTTGTTTTCGACGAGGATTCTCCATACTGCGTTTTACAGCGTACAACCCCACCCTTGAAATTAATTTGTGATGGATGAGTTCAGCCGAGTTTCAATTTTCGTTGACAGAAAATGTAATTTTTTGTCCCTATCCAACTATCCACTCTACACAAATGGCTATGATAAAATTTTATGCAAAATTTAATCGCTGCCATTACATGCTCAATCTTAGACAGTTGACTTTGCTCATGATGCATTAAAAAATTGATAATGTTTTCTTCCTTTTATGCATTCTTCCGACAATCTGAACACATTTCTTATATATAAACTTCAACTGATGTGGCCCCCCAAGCACCGCAAAGAATTGAAAACACGTACAAATCACAGAGTTTTTCTCAAAATTTATTGTTATTACTCTGGAGAAAAAAGGAAATTCCGACAAATCATATTTGGTCACACGCATTAAGAAAGTGGTCAGAAACAGAAACAACCCTCCATTTTCTTTTTAGCACGCTTCACGTGCGTGCCGTTTCCACCCTTGTGTGTGTCCTTAAACACACTAGGGTATGATCATAGGATTCCATTCCTTTACTCGATCACCCAAACCGCTCACATTACTCCAAAGTAACAGCAATGATTAATGATGTAACTAGATATGCTCAAAAATTTATCGGGAACCTAGGCAAGCATGACAATTTTTTTCTTATGCTAAATGAATACTGCTGTAGGTAATCTACGTGAGTGACTGTACTTGGCTATTATAGCTGCACGTTTTTCATTGTTACATTTTGTGATTAGCCTACACTAACTAAACTTTTGACTGGTTGGGTTGCATGCATGCATGCTGTATACCAGAAATCGTTCATTACTTATCCAATTCAGTTCCCCCTTCTTCTGGTGTCATCCATTCTAGTGATGTGGGCGCAAAGGAGCATTCGCGAAAGAAAAATGATTGGGTTGGATAAGGGTTACGAAATGTTTAGAAAAAGGCTTGCTCGCGACATTTCGTAAGATCATGGTCACGTACAAACAAACCTTCCAACTGCGCATTTTTCATTTTTTGTTCTATTTTTCAACTAATTGGTATTTTCCGCATTTCTGATCCTTTGACAGTCTTCGAGCTAAATTCCCTTTTAATTTCCTGATTGGCTCACAGGAGGAAACATTTTATTGCTAACCAGCTATAACACTGAACTTGTAAACATCAAAACATATTCCGATAGACATGGATTAATTAATGAGGACACAATGTAAGCACATGGGAAAAAAAAGTTCGCAAAGAAAATGAGGACCGACATGAAAATACTGTGACAATTTTGCGGCGTAAGGACAATGACGTTATTCTTGCTTGCTCAAAGAAAATCAGAAGGAAAAAGTCATGATAATATTTCATCATGTGTCACATCTGTGCTCTCTGAGCCAAGAAAATCTTTCTCCTTGTGGAGTTGTATACACACGTTCCATGGGAAAAAATTACGCGCGCTGGCCCTCCATTCCTTTTTTCTGGTGTACTAAATATATTCACCCTTCTAAATAGTTTTCATTATAATCCATATGGGATAAACATTCTGCACTGAACGAACGACATTTTCTTTCTGTCTTTTCGCCAAAAGTTACTTTTCTTGAGGTTACACGTGTTAATATCACAAGGAAATGAGAAGTAAAAGAATACCACAATTCTGAGAAACTTTATTGAAGTTTCAAAAAGGGGAAAACTTTGAAAAGCCAAGGAAAAATGCTTAGTTGGAGGAACAGCCAGTACTTGATGTCAGACTGAAACTGTTGTTGGTTGACATTCCACCATATATTCTTCAAGTCTTTCAAAAAAAGTTGGATGGAGAAAGCGTTGGGGTATTGTGCAATGTGCTGTGTACTCTTCAGGGGTATTCCCCACTAAAATGTTCAATGAGTATAACAAGCACGGTTTTGTGGTTATCTCTTGACTTTCACACAGCAAAGGAGGAAAACCTTTATGAGTAAATTGAAATTGTAATGCGTTTGCATTTACTTCATGTAACTCAAGTGAACTAACAATGAGTGAAAAGTAGTGACGGCGTAATGACATAAAAGATGTCCACTCGCTACGGACATCAATTCATTTTCCCAACGGCTCCCTTTCTCCTATCCTTTTCCGTCTCGTTCAGTAATGAGAATGATGATGGTTATGTTGACGATAGCATGTCAATGTCGCTCTCTCAACTCAAGCTGTCCGTGTCCAATTCCAATACATTTTTGCTATGTGGCATATTATGCTACTTCCATAATAGGTACATACATTGTAAGAGTGAAAAGTTACACGGAAGAAAGATCAAGAAAATGGGCTTGTAGGTAGCCCTTCCAGTTTCCCAATTTTTTTTTTCCCAGCTTTACTTTTAGATCATACTCCACTCTGTTTAGTTATGCTGATTATGCTTTCTACAACATAGTCCTACGAACGTACAGTTCCAAATTCCAATAATCCAAATAATGTTTGGCATATCGAATGAGACGACAAAGGGAAGCGGCTTCGGCTCTTTACATAATAACTTGGAAATGGAATTGTGGCAAAATGTAGTTCATGTGAACACCATACGCATTTCCTATACAAAACTTATTATGTAAAGAGGAAGCCGTTCTTTTTGTCGTCACATTCATATTGGCAAACATATTTGGATTATTGGAATTTGGAACAGTACGTTCGTAGGACTATGTTGTAGAAAGCATAATCAGCATAACTAAACAGAGTGGCGTATGATCTAAAGTAAAGCTGGGGCAAAAAAGGGAAACTGGAGGGCTACCTACAAGCCCATTTTCTTGATCTTTCTTCCGTGTAACTTTTCACTCTTACATGTATGTACTTATTATGGAAGTAGCATAATAAGCACATAGCAAAAATGTATTGGAATTGGACACGGGCAGCATGAGTTGAGAGAGCGACACTGACGCTATCGTCAACATAACCATCATCATTCTCATTACTGAACGAGACGGAAAAGGATAGGGAGAAAGGGAGCGTTGAGAAATGAATTGATGTCCGTAGGAGTGGACATCTTTTATGTCATACGCTCACTACTTTTCACTCATTGTTAGTTCACTTGAGTTACATGAAGTAAATGCAACGCATTACAATTTCAATTCACTCATAAAGGTTTTCTCTCTTTGCTGGTGAAAGTCAAGAGATAACCACAAAACCGTGCTTGTTATACTCATTGAACATTTTAGTGGGGGAATACCCCTGAAGAGTACACGGCACATTGCACAATACCCCCAACGCTTTCTCCCATCCAACTTTTTTGAAAGACTTGAAGAAGATATGGTGGAATGTCAACCAACAACAGTTTCAGTCTGACATCAAGTACTGGCTGTTCTCCAACTAAGCATTTTTCCTTGGCTTTTCAAAGTTTTCCCCTTTTTTGAACTTCAATAAAGTTTCCCAGAATTGTGGTATTCTTTTACTTCTCATTTTCCTTGTGATATTAACACGTGTAACCTCAAGAAAAGTAACTTTGGGGAAAAGACAGAAGAAAATGTCGTTCGTCCAGTGAGAATGTTTATCCCATATGGATTATAATGAAAACTATTTAGAAGGGTGAATATATTTAGTACACCAGAAAAAAGGAATGGAGGGCAGCGCGTAAATTTTTTCCCATGGAACGTGTGTATATAACTCCACAAGGAGAAAAGATTTTCTTGGCTCAGAGAGCACAGATGTGACACATGATGAAATATTATCATGACTTTTTCCTCTGATTTTCTTTGAGCAAGCAAGAAATAACGTCATTGTCCTTACGCCGCAAATTGTACAGTATTTTCATGTCGGTCCTCATTTTCTTTGGAACTTTTTTTTCCATGTGCTTACATTGTGTCCTCATTAATTAATCCATGTCTATCGGAATATGTTTTGATGTTTACAAGTTCAGTGTTATAGCTGGTTAGAATACAATGTTTCCTCCTGGAGCAATCAGGAAATTAAAAGGGAATTTAGCTCGAAGCTGTCAAAGGATCAGAAATGCGGAAAATACCAATTAGTTGAAAAATAGAAACAAAAATGAAAAATGCGCAGTTGGAAGGTTTGTTTGTACGTGACCATGATCTTACGAAATGTCGCAGCAAGCCTTTTCCAAACATTTCGTAACCCTTATCCAACCCAATCATTTTTCTTTCGGGAATGCTCTTTGCCCACATCACTAGAATGGATGACACCAGAAGAAGGGGGAACTGAATTGGATAAGTAATGAACGATTCTGGTATACAGCATGCATGCATGCAACCCAACAGTCAAAAGTTTAGTTAGTGTAGGCTAATCACTAGCATTTTATAAATTGTAATAAACCCGACAATCCGAGATGTAGCAATGTACCTTTAGCGGATGTAATTTCGGCTTAAAAAACGTGTCATAAGTGAAATCCTCAATGGACTAGCTTTTGAATGATATATCACACCCTAAGTGTGTCATTTGAAAGTGCATGACCTTTGACCTCGGTTCGAAATTTCCGATTTCAATTTGCGGTGCATATTCATCATCAGCACAGCAATACCTTTCGAATGATGTATCATAAAGCTATAATGGTCATTTGGAACATTAATCGTGACCTTTGACCCTGTTCGAAACCTCTGATTTGATTTGCAATGCATATATCATTCTCAGCACAGCAATACCTTTCGAATGATATATCATAAGCTTTAATGGTCATTTGAAACATTAATCGTGACCTTTGACCCTGTTAGGAAGTCCCGATTTAAATTTGCGATGCATATTCATCATCAGTAAAGCAATACCTTTCGAATGATGTATCACAAGCTATATGTGGCGCTTATCATATTTGTTGCGCTTATCATTTGACCTTGTTCCCATGACCCAGATAACCCATCTTCGAACTCATCCTCCGCTTTGACCTTATGGATTGGTGAAGACGAATTTCAAAATGTCAAACGGTTCGAAAGTTATGTGGTTGAACAGACAGACGACAGACGACGAGACGACGACACACAAAGTCTTCTTATATGTACCTAAAGGTCATAACAATGAAAAACGTGCAGCTATAGCCAAGTACAGTCACTCACGTAGATTACTACAGCAGTATTCATTTAGCATAAGAAAAAAGTCATGCTTGCTAGGTCCGCGATAAATTTGTTGAGCATATCTAGTTACATCATTAATCATTGCTGTTCTTGGAGTAATGTGAGCGGTTTGGGTGATCGAGTAAAGGAATGGAATCCTATGATCTACCCTATGTGTTTTAAGGACACACACAGGGTGGAGACGGCACGCACGTGAAGCGTGCTAAAAAGAAAATGGAGGGTTGTTTCTGTTTCTGACCACTTTTCTTAACTGCGTGTGACCAAATATGATTTGTCGGAATTTCCCTTTTTTTCTCCAGAGTATAACAATAAATTTTGAGAAAAACTCTGTGATTTGGTACGTGTTTTCAATTCTTTGCGGTGTTTTGGGGCCACATCAGTTGAAGTTTATATATAAAAAAAAGTGTTCAGATTGTCGGAAGAATGCAAAAAGGAAGAAAACATTATCAATTTTTTAATGCATCATGAGCAAAGTCAACTGTCTAAGATTGAGCATGTAATGGCAGCGATTAAATTTTGCATTAAATTTTTATCATAGCCATTTGTGTAGAGTGGATAGTTGGATAGGGACAAAATTACATTTTCTGTCAACGAAAATTGAAACTCGGCTGAACTCATCCATCACAAATAATTTCAAGGGTGGGGTTGTACGCTGTAAAACGCAGTATGGGAGAATCCTCGTCGAAAACAAGATAAATGAATGACTACAGAAAATTCTCAGGAATGAAGTCATGAAGCAGCCAAGTCGGTGAATCTTGTAGCAAAGTCAAGGCAAAGGGAACTGGGCCCCATGAAGCAAGAAACATCCTCAGTATGTACATTTCAATGTACCCCATTGGATGTGTACGGATGATCCGAACTTACACATCCTATGGACATCTAAAGTACGGATATACAAGGATGTAAATATTAAGCATAACAGGATATAGTTATAACTATTGTATGGCTATATCCTGAGCATAATTATGTATTCCAATTCATATCCCTCGTAGGTCAGCTTTTGGAGGTTGCAAATGATGCGTACAACATTAATGTGCATCAATGTTTTGAAATGTATTTCTGGCAGTCATAAACGATTAGGAATATCGTCATCATAAATTTTCATAATCAGGGCGTTCTATTGCTTAAGATATTGGTTAGTCCTTTTTGTTTCAATCAAAATGAGGAAAATCGTAATAGGACGAAGAAGAATTCAACAGCTGGCAAAACAAGATGCAACTTCGTTCTTACAACGTAACGTTCAACCCAAGGACCCCATTCCAAAGAAACAGGAAGCAAGTAAAAATGTGAACATTAGTGACGCAATTGAAATTAACGAAGTTAACTGGTCATTTGAGGAAACTAGATATCCAAAGTTGAATCCTCCATTGAACTCAAGAACGTGGAAGACTGTAAATCCGAAGACCTCAGTTTGATTTCACAATTGAGGCAGTGGGCAGTGTCATCAGCTGTTAATCCATAAGCAGTTTTCCTCGCTTTTAAAACTATTAAAAACACACGAATGTTTTAAAGATTTTCCTTCAGACAGCAGAACAGTATTGGCAATTCAAAAGGTACCAGAAATTGTGAACCTACACCCAGGAGAATGTTCATTTCGGATTAACCGAGCTAATTCAACCTTGCATCAACTCCAACATCAAATCCTTACCACTACAAATAAATGTTGATGGTTTACCACTGTTTAAAGTTCTGGAAAAGACCTGTGGCCAGTACTCGGACAGTTTGTTGGTATTAATACCGAACCATTTGTGATTGGTGCGTTTTGTGGACGAAAGAAACCCACAAGTATAAATGACTTCCTAGCCCCTTTTGTAAATGAGTTTAATGAACTAAAAGCAAGCTTATCAAAAAGAGATATTAATTTATTTATACACAGTATTGTGTGTGACGCGCCTGCCAAAGCGTACATCAAGTGTATAAAAGGACATACTGGATATTTTGGATGTGACAAGTGTAACGTTGAAGGAACACACATTTCAAATAGAATGGCATTTACTAATCTGGATGCAACGAGACGGGACAATGAGTCATTTCGTCATCGGCGGGATATCGAGCATCACTTAGCCGACACAGTTTTAGAAAACATACTTGATCTGGATATGGTAGAATGCTTTCCAATGGACTACATGCATCTGATTTGCCTTGGTGTCATGCGAAAACTTCTAAACATCTGGATGAAAGGAAAACCGGGGGAACACAAAATAAGTGGGCAGCAGATTAACGCACTTTCAGAGAAGCTCATTTCATTATCAGGTGAGACGGCCAGTGAATTTGCTAGAAAACCAAGAAGTGTAAGTGAACTTGATAGGTGGAAGGCAACTGAATTGAGACAGTTATTATTGTATTCAGGAGTACACGTATTAAAAGATATTATATCTGATGACAGTTACAAACTGTTTTTAATTTTATCTGTAGCAATTCGTATTTTGTGCAGTGAACAGCTACATTGTCAACTTTATACGTATGCAGATTCCTTACTGAAATATTTTGTTGAAGGATTTCAAACTCTCTATGGCTCAGAATTAGTTTCCTACAACGTTCACGGGCTGATACATTTGGCAACTGATTCGCAAAAATTAGGAGTACTGGAAACTTTTAGTGCTTTCAAGTTTGAAAACAAATTACAACAAATTAAAAAATATGTCAGAACACCTAATAAACCTCTTCAGCAAATTGTTCATCGTATACTAGAGTCTGGATCAAACGTTTGCAAACTTAAAAGTGATATAAAACGTAATTGGAACCTGAGCCAACCTCATGAATGTGGTCCAGTTATTGATTTGTTTAATGGAAAGCAGTATATATTGCTAGACTTAAATGACTTTCAAGTGAGAGCTTACATAGGTAAAGGGAAAAAAGCAGACTCGTATTTCTTTACAAAATCAGGGGACTTGTTTTTAGTTCGAAATATATGTTTATGTGCGAAGTCGAACGAGGTATTTTTGCTAGGAAGTGTCTACAGTAAAAATATCCAGTGTTCAGTTTCAGATCTAAAGTGTAAGTGCCAAGTGTATACGGAAACTGATAAGCTAATCTGTCAACCAATTATACACTCCTGTGACTCTGGCGATAGACTATAAAATGTACTTCATCATGGAAATCAAAGACGAGGGTGGAGAAACATGTGAGATTATACCTGAATCGTGGTTTTTTCCTGAAGAAGAGGAATGTGCTTGGCCCCCAGTTAAAAATGTATCAAAATACGTTGAGAAGAAAAGGTCCCCCGAAGCAAATTGGAAGCGATACCCAGCAAGAAAGATACACGTATATGGTACGATTCCATTTATTTAACTTGCTACATTATTTATACGCAATTTTACCAACTATTTTCTCTTATAGATACTTACAAGGCTGCCAGAGAAAACTTACACAGAGCCGAAATGACATCGGATCTCAATTCTGAAGTTGACGAAACGCCAAAGCGAAAGCGACGTATTGCGTCAAGAAACATTTGTTACACTCAGAAAACAGATGACAGCGATATGATAGTCGCCAAAAAGTAACCAAGTTAAAAACTGTTCCATCCCTACCCGTTTCTATTCCAGTTTCAAGTGGTAAGTTCGTTTTCAAATGCAATGTTTTTGATATATTTGATTTGAAATGGCCTTTTTATCGAAAATTTACTTTTAGTAGAAATTGCCCGATTAAAAAATCGTCGAACCGTTCAGAACCCTCCTCAACACGGTTCTCAACTTGGATCCTCACCGATGAATTTTTCAACTTTGGAGAATATTGTTGTTGGCCAAGCCAGAGTGCCTGTCGCATCGCATAAGTTGGTTCTTGTAACTGATACTGAATTGGATCGAGGTAAAAATATTCACTAGCCTATTTCTATGTAGGTGTTTTGTTTATTAATAGTAACTTTTCTATTATTAGGAAACCAAACACTTTTGGAAAACGGAGTTACCATTTCCAGTGAGGCAAACAGTGACTCCTCAATGTCTCATCCGCTCAATTTGAAATTTGGAGAAAATACAAACTACGACGACGAAGGGAATAAAGATTTGGGTTATCCACACACAATAACAAGGAACGCCAACGTTTCAGAGAACCTGGGAAGCTCGACCTTTGGAGAACGGGATCCTTCACAGGCCACTTTTGAAAATAGTCATCAAATGTATGGCTTGCAGTTCGACCCCCAACCTCACAGCAGTTCAGAAGCCGCGGATTACGCGTGTATCAAGCAGCAACGACAGTCTCCAGTAGTCACCCAGACAAACTCTAAAAGTACTCAGGAAAGCATCTGTGGTTGCAAAGAAGCAGATATGTCAGAAACTATAGGTATTTAAATATTTTCAGAATTGTAAAATTAGCCTTTTGAATAGCCATTTTTAACTTTTCGTACTTTAAAAAATAGGTTTACTGAGGAGAGTTGTTCGTGATATGTCGCTTGTGAAAGGCTACATAGTCAACTTGGATCAAAAAATTGACCTTCTACGTGCTAATGGATCTTTTGTTGGGGACCTCAGGGAAGATTCGTTCGCCTTACCACTTCCTGTGAGCACCGTAGAAGAGTTTAGTGCATTTGAAACTACGTTGATGAAGGAGACTAAGGCAAATGATGCACTTGTACGTCATTTTTAAATCTCGAATCTCCTATAAAATATTTTCGTAATACCCAGCTACAACTTTTCCTTTGAAACTCTTTTTTATTATAGATGAAGTCATTTCAAACTTGTGGTGGAGATACGGTTGTTGAATTCGTTGGAAGAGCACTAAGGAAGGTATTTTCCGAGGAACTCGCAATTAAGTACAGTCTCCGAGGACAAAAGGGCAACGTTGATTTTTCAGCTACCAAGACTTGGATCGTTTTAAAAGGTGAGCCTAAAACTAGTCTTTGTCATCTATAATATTGTTATTTTATTAAGCATTTTGCATATAGAATGTCCTCTTTCTCGTTGCTTTTCCAGACACTGCACTTGCAATTAAGAACCTGAATGCGACTGAGAAGTCAACGGAGAAAGCAGCCTCTGAATGGTTTCGTCACTCCAACGAAAGGCTTCAAAAGAAGATCAAAAAGACTAACCAAATCACTTAAATTTAAACTAGCATATACTTGATTCGTGTTCAAAAGATATGATTGTTAACGATAATGTTATTGTGAGTTTATTTGTGCACTTCAATTAATAAACAGATTGTTATGTAATTTAAATTGTACTTATGATAAATTATTTTTGAATTCTGAGGTAAGATGCGCATGTGACACAAATTTCAGCAATGAAAAGTGGGATAACCTATGTGCGTGCAATGTCCATTCCATGTCCGTAGTATGAGTGCTTCATTACATCCTAAGGATGTTTTACGGATAGTCCGTGAGTCTACCAAAAGGATGTGCTATAGCGAAATACGTACATGTGTAGGATGTCCAGTGGATGTTGTCGGACGTTTTTGTGACATCCAATGGATTTCAGAACGTTCGACATAGAACATCTTCAGTACATCCTAAGTATGTTATCTTGCTTCATGGGGGAGTGATGACGAGACGAAGGCCATGCCAAACTCTATTCTTGCTTGCTCTTGCTACTGTTATATAGGATGTTGCATCCCAAAAAATGAAATGAAATGAGGGTGACAAGGTTTCAACCATTTAATTTAATGAACCTCATAAAGTGAGAAAAAAACGCATAAAGTTGACTTGAGCTGTCTTAGCCCTTTATGGCTAGAAGGTATTATTACACTCACATCCAATAGAGAGATAGCCTGTTTTAGTGTAAAATGAAAAATGAAATGTAAAACACACTACACAAAGTAAATCTCTACAGCATGTCTTGTTCCCCATTTCTTTCAACCGTATACAAAATATATACAACTGCCTGCCGTGAGATAAGCTATCCAGTATCCAGCCAACAAGGATGAGTCTTTTGACGAAAAGTTATGAATGTACAGATTCCCATATTTTCCGGTCGAAACTCTAAAGTTTTTACCTCGTCTTCTTGTCCCTTGTGTGGAGCACATTACATGGTGGAAAAGACAAATGACAGTTATTTAAAAAGTATATGAGAAACGAGCTATGGTTGATGGTATGTTCCTTGTCATAAAAATTTCTTCCCTTCGTCATTCACTTACTATATTACGCTGATTGTCAGATGTGTTGTGATGGGCTGTATGTGTTTGGAAGAGAAATGAGCAGAAGCTGACATTAAACTTTTAGATTGAATGTTTAGTACGCTAGAAAGTGCTTAAACTGCAGAAAAATGGGATGATGCGATGCATGTTATTCCATGTCACAGTTAAGAAGATGAGAGAGATGAGTTTTACGGATGGTTGTTCCACATCCAAACAATGAAAATTTTCTGTCCCAATGCTCAATCACCAGTAGACTGCCGCGGCCTTTTGACGATCAAGTCATTAAAAACAAGACTTGAAATTGTATGATCTTCTAAGCCCATTTCAAAAGATACCCAATTTTTGACAAGCTATAAAAGTGGAAGCCGACTTCCGGCCTAGTTAGAAGGGATGTGCTTGCTGCTGCTTTGCTATTATAGTAACATCATCGTGGTTTGCTCTACGTAAGAAAGGCATCAAACCGAGTTATAGCAAGTAAGTGAGCGACATGTCAATACTCATTACAGCATCCACAACATTTAAACCACATAATCCTACTTGAAAAAATGTTTAGTATAGGAATGTAAAACCGTTATAGATTCTTAGTACGTACGGCTTGTGTTCGTGTAAGGCGATACAGCACGAGATGGTATCAGGCCATCATTATTGATGTAAGTAGGAAGAACATAATTTTCCTGTTTGTTGATCAACCTTTGAGAATTTAGTTAATACTATGAACTGGTGATTACGACTTTGTCACTGGAAGCCCTCAAGTAAATGCAACTAAAGTAGATTGAATGTTTTAGCTGCTCATAAATAACTTTCAGTTTAGCAGCAAGCAGGCCTGCAGTGGCTATAAAAATTCAAACAACACAAACATCAATGTGATCACAATGTGGTTTGGGTTTTTAGAATTTTATGTAACTTGCAATAGCTTCGGGTGATACATAATAATACGCGCTTCAGCTCTCCTAGATTTTAAAGAGTCTTGCTTTAAAGCTGCCCTTTATATGAGTACAAACACAGCTAGTTTAAATATGACCATGCGACTATATTAAAGGTTGTTGGGAGCCGGAGGAAGCTTCTCCAACTTCTTGTTTGATTAACTCAAGTTATTAAGGAAGTTTGCACGTAAGCGGAGACAGTTAACTGGGAAATCCAATATCATATAAGTTTTTCATTAGCAACAAGCAAGAAGACTAGCAGTAGGCCGCTTTCACCAGTACCACTAACCAACACCAAAATCTAATATCACGGGAGTAGCATATACATATACAGGGAAGTTGCTTTCGTTTTGGATTCTCATGAGCATTCTGGGTAAAGGAGAGGGCACATTTGATGTAAGCTGGCTAAACTTCCATTATACCTATATAGACTGGTGTGTACTCAGCATACATTTTAAAATTAATTACGTGTGGTGAGGTGAATAAATACATGAAAATTAAAGGATAAGACATGCCATTGTATCCCTGTTCACACATTCCACTTTATGTCCAGAGACATTGCACAATCCCGTGCTAATCCAGGGTTTGCTCGACAAACTCTCACAACCCAAAAACTACAATTACAGCCGAGCATCGAAAACACTTGTGATGTTGTTGAAGTGAAAATAGATTTTGCAACTTTTCACTGGTTTAATTTTCTCTTCTTTTCTGTCATTGCGTGGCCCACTCCTTCTCAACTTTACGTTCATTGAGCATATACGATCTGTATATCAAGAGGGAGCAACACTAATACCCATGCTGAATGCTAACCATACCATTTCACTCAAATGCCATGTAAGTATCTGTGCATACTCATCTGAATATAAACAAGTGAGAAAATAGATTTTTGGTTGTGCGACCTAAAAGTGTAAAACACGAAAGATACATAAATGTCTCCGGATACTTAAACTTGTTCCTCCAGAGAGAGAGAGAAAGCAAAAAAGTGAAAGCAAAGCAAACTGTGTTTATCCAGTAATGCATAGCGGTACACTTTTATACCAACAACTATTTATAGGGACATATATGTACACAACGAGATAGAGAAACCGGGGTGCTTTTCATAGAGGACAAACTTTTTTTTCTCGAAAACTAAAAGGAGTAAACAGGAACACGGAGATCTAGTAATACCACCACTACAACAACTATTAAAGCATCTCATCGGCTAAAGTGTTGTTGATTCAACAGAAATTGCCAACAGCGAGTGAAAACTCACAGCAGTTTCCATTAAACTGATGATAGCTTGTTGTTGTTCCCTTGAGGAGACGTTGCAACACTAGTCAGCATACTTTTCTTATTGTTGAGCTTCACGTTTTCCACTAAAAGTCTAGAGTAGTTTGTTAGAAATCGGTGTGAAAGTGATTTTGATGGTCCTATACCATACCTTTGCTTGAACACTACTTTTTTTGCTTCTCCACCCGTATATACAATACAAGTTGAAATGCATTAGAGACCATCTTAAAAGCCTCGCTTGCCACTGTGCATCTTCTAGGTATGAAATACATACATACGCCACCAGAATTCGGCGTATGGTGGTAGTCTGTCTGGTCGTGTGCTAAAAACTTTTGCCTCTGTCGTAGAGTAGAGATCTTAGGATTTCATTAAGTCGTCATGGAAAAAAACCGGGT
>LJIJ01004654.1:0-14087 GCA_001718145.1 Orchesella cincta
ACAGACTTGTCTTCAAACCGATGATGAAATTCGTAGACAACTCACCCTAAAGTACAAGAAAGAGGCACTCGTTTTACGCACAGCACTAAAAAAGAAGAATAGGAAAACAGCACACGTAGATCCCACAACGTCGTCGGTTTTGACGCCACACGAGAGGCTTTGGTTAAGCAGAAGGTGGAGGAGCAACTGAGCCCCGACGGTATCATTCGTTGGTATTTGGACAGCCAACGAAAAGAGTTTGAAGACACCAAACAAAGATTCTACCAGCAATGCAATTGTGTCAAGGTAAAATACAGAAATATTCTTGAATGCAGAGTGACCATCATCCAGACTTTTTGTTACAAGTTTTGTTTCCTTTTGTGAAGGTGACAGGAAACATTGTAGAGGAAAGCTTACCCAAGCCGGAAGTGGAGTCGATTACAGTAACTCCTGAAGTGGATGCGATGCTGGTCTCCAAAAAGGAAAATGCTTCCGTTACTGAAGATGATGATGAGGATGACGCTTGGAGCGTGCGTTTTTAACAATGGAAACTTTGCCATGAAATATATTTAGCTGGTGACTAAATGCTGCTGAAATTATTCCAAACCAGTTGTCTTTTGTATGCAAAAGTCTCATAATATTTTATTTTGTCAAATATTCCATCGTTGACTACGTTAGTGGGGTAACAAATAATATGACTAACTACCTTTTGTGAGGATTTTTAAAACTTGTCGTACCATATTTATTTCAATTCATAAACATGATGGTGAGATGCACATAATTAGTCAATAAGACGTGCAACTTTATTAGAATTATCTAGAATAGAACTGGAGCATCTGCTCAACGCATGCATGTTACAGTAATGAAACTTTACGCAAGTAGGCAGTAGGATTTTACCTTTTCACTTTTCTTCTCCAGCAAACAGACATAGACATGCACAAGACGCTATGAAAACGTGCATTGTACAAGAAGGTACACTAAACATACCTAATTAGCAAGGAGCCGTTCTATGCAAATGGTTTAGTTGTAGCAGTTCATAAGGAAAACGCTTAGATTCAATCGTATCATTACTTTTGAGAAGGTATTTTGTAAGAAAACGTTATATAAAATGAAACAATTTATGCACTCCTTTGGAGAGAACATTGAGTTGGAACCAAGAATTTAAATGCAAATATGTGTTGTTGTTGTGAGGACGTCTCCAATCAGTCACGGGGCACGAGTATTATCAGGATCAAGGTGGATTGGCATTATGCAAATGTAAGAGAGATATGCAAATATTCGCCGGTATAATAGAACAGAGGTTAGCGATATTATTTCATTCCAGTTGAGCTTCTTGACCTGTTCACACTGACAAATTTTGAAGTGGAAATATTCCTCAACGCGTCTAAAATTTCTGAAGTAAACCTTTTTGAGTTGAAATTTGGAAAGGGGTATTCTCATTCAGCTGAAAATATGGCAAAACGGGTTACACGAAGTAAGTAACACTAATTCGTCAACTATCTGACAACTTTTGACTTTCAAACTAATATTTTTTCTTTGGTTTACATTCGTTTTAGGCATGGCGAGCGATGAAGAATGGCTTCCGACAAGAGGCGAACCATCCCGAAACACAAGGGCGTCCGAGGCTTGCTCCAGTAACAAACAAAGGCGAATTACAAGAAGTAAGCAGACGTTGTGTTGGCAATTTTCTTGTGCGTTTGTATTGATAACATAAAAATGAACGATTTATTCTCAATCTTACAGGTATGGTAATCGCTCTGGAAAAAGGTGTCACGGATCGGACTGCAGTGGCAATGCACAGCAAAACGAAGATCCGAAAAGGAAGCCTGTCATCAAAAGTACGACTGCCACTGCTAAAGGTACAGTTTGGGTTCTATTAAATTGGTGATTGCTATAATGATAGTAATTTTATATCGAGCGTGGGTTTACGTGGGATACATCTTATTATTTTTCTTAAGGGCTCAATCCGAAGAGGAAACGCAAAGCTAAACATCATCCTGGATTAGATCTTCTTCATGAGCAAACGTATCGAAGCTTAGCAATGCCAGATCAAGGACCTGCCCAGGAACCTACGATGTAATCTTTTTGACACGAGGAAAGCTGTAGCTCTACCTGGAGAAATCAGACACGACCCTAGTCATCGCGTTGACATGAATTTTCTGCTCAGAACAGACTTTATAGAGGCGTTGGATAAAGAATTTCATCTGAAGAGGGTCAGTAAGGTTGGTTTGGTTGAGAAGAGGAAGTAATGACATAAAATGTATCACTGATACACTGACTCCTCATATACATGTTTTCCTATTGTATACTGTTTCCAAAAGTGTTACAGGGTTTAGTTACCTAGAAATTCTCAAAACTAGATTGTTTGTTCCTCAATCGTAAATCCCAATTTTCATAGAGACTAACTATAAATATTTACTTCAGCACACATATATAATTATATGATACGAATTGTGAACCTCTTAACAAGTATGCTGCCGCCAATGCCTGTTGTATTTATAATGAAGTAAAAAGAACCAGGACTAACATCTGGTTTGATTAAAAAATCCTTTGTGTACGAGTCTGTGCTTTCACTTGTTTTCTCCATAATTCAAGTTGCTTCTCACCATTGAATTTTATTGCTACACCAAAAAAAACCAACAATAACTTGACTATGGCTTAGAACTCCATTAGCATAGATTACTGGGATAAAGTTATAGCCATCTTGTACTCATTTTTTAATAATATGATATGATAATGCTTGATCAACTAAATTCAAAGCTTCAAAGTTTTGCTAATGATCGAGCCCACTTATACTCAGTTAATATAAATATACACTAAATTTTATTATAAAGCTAGAGTTTTGAGATGAGTAAGGACTTGAAAAGGAACATGAAAATGATATATGAGTTGTGTGCCTGTTGCTTCCCTAAAGCTGAAAGCTTGTATCAAAAAGCTACTAAACTCTTCCCTTTCCAGTGAATAGAATAGACCAACTTGATTCTTTGCCACTTTGGTGTTATCTATCAGTCTGTCTTCCATAGTCTCATAAAGGTTATATACTTGAAGTGCAGTACAGCGCTGGAATGGTATACTCACTATGAATGAGTATACCTTGGTATGCTTGCTATATCAATGCAATACGATCCGTGCAATCATCTACCTACGGAAAAGATGAATGAACTCATTTCCACCAAAATATGTACTTGCTTAATGACATATGATGATATGCACACAATAAGGTTTTACAATTAGGATGATAAAGTTTTAATAAAGGAGGACTGTAAAAATGGCAATGATATTTATGAAATTAGTTTGCGTGGTGAGGACAAACTTTATCTGGCTAAAAATGAATGTTATAATTTGCTCATCAGTTTGATTTTTTTGGAACACTTCATCATTTATTGAAAGTCAGTAAATATAATAAAATCCGAATTATTAGCATCATTACGGACCAAAAATAATTGTATTTAAATTGAAAAATGAGTCAATGAAAAGGTGGATATTATTGGAAAAGCTTATTTCATGTCATATTTATATGGACTTCCGTATTATAATTTTTTGTCACGTTAATAAATATATCAATATAAATTTTAAAGTTGTAAAATTGAAAGTGAAACCGGAAGACCAAACACTGCAAAAAAGGAATAAAGAAAATGTTGTACGTGCTTGTAAATGTCAGTACGAGAACATATGAACTTAAAGAAAAGTCATGCCACAAGATACATTCATGAAAAAATAGGCATAATACACGGACTTACTTATGAAAGAAATCTATCGGAAGGTGAAGAAAAACAGACAGGACAGGTTCAAGTCCGCATTTACCCCTCACGCTCGCTCAGAGCCTTTGTCTGGCTTCTGGTGACTGGGCGATTCCCTTGAACGCTTCCACTTTTGGTTGTGGCGGCTTCAGCACTATAATTCATTCAGATAAAAAAAGAGAAACTTAGTCACACAGTTGCAAATAAAAATTAAAGCATTCTCCTTTCCCCAGACTATATTTCCAAACAATTAATGAAATGATTGCTTACGGAGTCGTAGTACGTTGAACTGAAAGTCGTGGCATACGCATGGCATTGTAACTCCTTTGTCGTCGGGGTTGTGAAGATGACACCGTCGGAATGTTGGTGGGAGAACGGCTCTCTCAGGGAACGCTTCTCCTTTACCGGGAGCACCACACGCATTCATGTTTCGAAAGTATGTACACTTCCGCTTAATAATGATGAAATAAACGTATAAGTAAACTTGTCTAACTGACACTTTTATTCTATTAACAATCTAGTTCGAACTAGGTGCAGGATTAAACTGAGGTGGTAAAACTGCAAAGCCTGGTAAACAGATGAGGAGTAAGAGAAGTGATAGTGCAGCACTGTTCACTATTCCGTTATAGGCAAACAATAGGATGCACAGAGTAAAACTGACTACACTTTTAACATGCACATGCATACGTCTCCTTTTTTCCCACAGTCAACAGCTAAGATATGTTTTATATTGATTGGTAGTGTTTGCCATTTCACATTCTATTGCGTTTGTATTTTTATTTTGCTTATTCTTGTGCTGCTGCGAGCAAGAGCTATACTTTACTGTGCTCTAATCAATAGGCATCCTTTTTGCAGTGTATTGATACTGCATGCATCGTGAAATACAGTTCGATCACTAGAGCCATGTAAAAATAGTATGAACTGAAATATGATTCCCATTTTTTATTACAGTTCTTTCACATACGGGAATAAAATATAATTGGTCTGGGTAGTCTTATCAATGCAGTTGTCGTGATGAGCCTTTCACGATCACAATCTTTCTAAAAAGCTTCATGTAATTTTTCACGCCTTGATCATATACTTATGCCTATTTCAATGGGGTTTATAATGAACAAAAATGATTAAAATGAACTTTGGAAACCAAGTATTGAGGTTCATTCTGAAACAACGATTTTGTATTGGATAACCAAAGTGCATAATGATCATGAAGATTCACACTATGTTGTTGGTATTAACACATGAAAAATTCTAGCAAATTGAAGGTAGATCGTCTGGCTTGTCACTCGTAATATTTTAGTAGTGTTAAATAACACTGCTGACGAAGACGATGGATGTGAACCGCTATGCTGAGACACCTTGGAAAGAACACAATTATAATGTAGAATTGGAAAACAAGTGGTGCTTTTTGGCTACAGTGTTACAGGTAAAAACGTTCCCTTACCATTCAACAAGATTATTTCTTTACTTCCCCTTCTTCTTAATCTTTTCCTTTGCCTCTGCCTTTTCCTGTGTCAAGAAAACAAGAACACACAGAAATTAGCTTTAATAATAAACAAATCATCTGCAAGGTAAGCAATGTACACTCACTTTAATAATCGATCCAAAAGCTCCGGAAGAGAAGTTGTTTTTTCCTCCCCTGAAGATTCTTTTCCACCCTTCTGCAATTCACCTCCTTGGTCCGATCTACACATTCAACAAACATACCCAAATTAGGTTAGATTAATGTGTAAAAAGTAAAGTAAAAAAGTGTGATACTTACCTCTGTGGAGAACCAGATCCACCAGCATTACTCAAAGGGGCGTTCTGGTACTTGACCTTTTTCTTGGACGGTTTGAGAATGATCATTGTGCAGAGCATATTGTTGTCAACGGACATCATACCTCCAGCGTTATCAAATTCGTCGCAATAGTTGGGGGCCGAAAAAAGCGTTATTAGTTGCTTTTGCGCGAAAAACTCGTACCCATCTTCAACTACCTGAAATGAAATCGGAACAACTCTAGTTATACACTTTACGACAGATCACACCCAATCTCCTCACCTTGATGGCCTCTGCAAATCAAGTCCAGATCATGTCGATTGAGGAATTTGGTGACGACATCAGCTCCAAAGGTAAAGGAAACGCCCCGGTCGTTCTCTCCCCATCCAGTCACATCCTTATCTGGATCCGACCACAGCAGATCGCAGCTACACGAAATATCAAACTCAATTAGGCGTTCTCATGTAAACTTTGAAATAACTCAAACGCAATAAAAAACTCACAGCAACCCGGTGTCGGGCACGTCAGTGGGTCTCATGATTCTCCTAATTTGCTCCATGTTCTGAAGATCTGGACTGAGACCGCCATGACAGCAGAATATTTTCTCATCGATGATGGCGGCGATGGGCAAGCAGTTAAAGCAGTCAGTGAAAGTTTTCCATAGTTTGATGTTAAACCTCCGCTTGCACTCATCGTAAAACCCGTAGATCCGATTGATAGACGCGCACTCGTGGTTTCCCCTGAGAAGAAAAAAGTTTTCAGGGTACTTGATCTTGTAGGCAAGAAGTAGGCAGATGGTCTCCAGACTCTGCTTCCCCCGATCCACGTAGTCTCCGAGAAACAGGTAGTTTGCCTCAGGTGGGAAACCGCCATACTCGAATAGGCGCAGCAGGTCGTTGTACTGACCGTGAATGTCACCGCAAATCTTCAGAGGAACTTCCAACTCCAACAGGGTCGGCTGCTGAAGAAAGATCTCGCGAGATTTCAAACATAACCCTCGAACCTCCGCCTCAGTCATCTCCACCGTCTTTCCCGGATGAGCTCCGCGCACTAGCACACAAACGAGATAAATCATTGTCAAACATATCAATCACATGCTTATGAACACGATGCACTACTCACCCTCCAGAAGCTTGGAAATCAAGCTGTCAACATTGAGATCAGAAGAATCCGTCATTTTCCCTTATCTTGCATACGATCTTTCGCCAGTCTCGAACTCGAACCAACTCACCCAAAAAACAATATAATAGGTGTAAAAACAACAAAGAATTAGGGAACGTTAAACCGTGTTAGAATAAAATATGCAAATCCCAACAACAACACTGCTAATTTAGCTAGTATCCATGTTTACTGAGTAAATTAACTCGTTTCAAAAGAACCTCACTTGATAAAGTGACACAGAATAAAACAGGTGATTTGGCAATAGAGAATTAAAAGCCAAATCAATTTCGAAATTCCAACCCAACCACTAACTCGTCATTAACAGGCTAGACTGTAAACGTTTCTAAACATCACTTTTCCCCGATTGCCTGTTTTAAAAAATTAACTTTATCAAACTAAAAATCCGATATTTATAGCCAGTTTAGCAGAACTTGTTTGAAGTGAAAATGTCTATTTATATTGAACTCGTGCTTTTCTACAAACAAAACACACGATAGGTGACAAACCGTCTAGCAGTATCAGACAAACACAGTCTACTCTCCACTGTCAACATTCACAAGCACAAGAAAAAAGGAGGTGTGTATGCACACGCTGGCTAATGTTTACTTTGGTCTCTCACGTGTATCACTCACTTTACGCACGAGACCTCTCTTTCAGCCTATTAACAAGTAGCTCATCAGATTCACTTTCATTTCATTCATGTAGGAGACACACTTTTAATTCTGATTCATTCTTCTGGTTCATTTCGTGCTAATGTAGAAAATATGTGGTTAATGAGGGTAAGGTGATAGCATTTTGTCAGAGCAATGGCATTTGGGTTACAACACGAGATGGTGATGATGATGACTGGGCTTACAGTTATAATTGACTCGTGCATAAATCAATTCAGCTCATCCATTTCGATGCGAGCAGAGTCATAAACAAATTTGAGATGTAAGGATGTTCTGATTACTTCCCAGTCCTTCTCAAAGTGCAAGAAAGAAGATATGGTGCAAATATTTTGGTCATATACAGGTTCCAACTGTCAATTTATAGTTTCGCCAAGCACTTGAGCATAAATACATTTAGATTTCCCTATAAAATGCGTGAAACCTTCAGTTAACAAGATTACAATGTGCCTAGAGTTCAACCTTTGCCTTGATAAGCTTTGAAAGTTCTGTTGAGTCCACTTAAGAAAGTAATGCAGATGTACAAAATCACATTCTTTGCTTTGTAAGTACAGAGACTGACGTTGAATTGCAAGACATGTACATTATTGGAGCAAATTGTCCATTGCTCAATCCATATTGCAGGAGTTACCTTTTCATTTACCAACAGCCAATCTATCCTTCGTAAACAAGGCATGGCTGTAATAAACATGAAAAGGGATGGAAAAGATCATCAATCAATTATCAGTATAGTAGCTTGTGGTAATCCCACCACTCGCGTGTCCGCCAAACACCTAAGTGGACGACTATTGCGTTAGCTCACCTGTGTGCAGGTGTGTTAAAAGGGTTTATGCCGACAAATGAGCAGTCATCCACCATGTTGTGTATCAAATGTAGCTCCCACGATTTTTGTTGTACTTACCTATGTATGCCATACTACTATGCTTATATAAAGCTTACATTTTTCATGATTTATCAGGCATGTCAAATGATTTACCTCAATTTAGTTGGTATCCATATTTAAATGAAGCTCTTAAGAGAATTAGTTCTAGTGGAAGGCTCGTGATGATTATGTGAAGTTGACAAACCTATGCACATTAAAGTTAGAGGAGAAGTGAAATAGAAAAACGGAAATAAAGTTACATTTTGGTGCCGTGAGAAGGTTTTTGGTGAGGTATCAACGAAAACAGTGAAGCCCTCATTAGCTCATTTTGAGTACGTGGCGAATGCATCCCTGCAAATGAGAAAAAGTGTGTATATGTCTACGGATAGTTACACAGAAAGGAGCTGTTATATCACTATCTCTAGCAAACTATTTGATGATCTTTACTAATATCATAAGTAAATTATTATATTTCACATTGCAGAATTTTTATTAATTATATTGGACATATCCACTAATCAGTGGTTAGCAGTAATCATGATCATAATCATTATATTTCATGCAGAAAGGGTCTGCTTTTTAAAGCAATGAGTTCATCTATCCATACTGTAGCCAGCTTTCATGCTGATAATTATATGAATCCTACATGTTCATTCCTATATGTTCATTCTAATCAGTACATACGAGTATACAGCCTTTGTGAGACAGTCGTTTTGGAAGACGTCAAATCATGGTTGTTATAACTGAAGTAGCAAAGCATCAAGTTTCAACCTGATCTTTCTATTGTGAATTGAGTACGACAAGAGTAGCCGACGTCTGTTTGTTCAGCATTCGGTTGAGGACGTATTGTTATTTTGCTGTAGATTAGGAATGTGAGTGAAAAAGCGATAAGGAAAAGAGCTTTGCATATTATATTTTATGCCATAACTTTGTTTCCCTCTCCATTCAAATGCAAATGTTGTATTCCTTCTCGGCGAAAGGTAATGGTTTGGGAGCTTTTTGATGCAAGCTCTCAGCTATTAGGAATGAACGGGTGTACAACTCATACCATACCACTACGTTTTCATGTGTAATGGTGCTGCTCACGTTTTGACTCATCTCACATTTATTTACTCTTACCCAAAAAGTTCTTTTGCCAGAAAAGTGTAGTTTCATCAACGTCGTTCTCAACTCAAAAGCTCAAACTTGTTCCAATAGTTACAACCATCTTGTTTTTCAAAGATTTCAGTTTTACGAGCAATTTCTTTAAATATCAGTTCCGAAATTGTTATAAATTGCTAACTGAACTACTGATCAGCAAAGAATCAAGAGTTATAGTCATCATGAGTGAATTAAATTTCAACAACAGTCACGGAAACGGGCGGTTTTCCTTCAACACGGTGATTTTCACGGGTTCAGGGGTATCTCCAACTGAGCCTTTGATTCTCACGAATAGTGCGGTCAGCAGTATCAGGATGGGCTCCGCAATTATCAATTTTGGAGCATATCCAACTGCTGTTGATCAAGCGTCAATGACCGAGTTGCCGATAACCTCAACTCCTCAACAGGTACAGAGGCAACCACAGCCATTTTCCTTGGGTGTCGCCGGAACTACCTTTGCTCCATTGGGGTCTTCTAAGGACTTACAAAATACCGGTTTCAACCTTGGTGCTGGGTAAGTAAACTATACTATATATTTTATGTTTTGTATAGTATGCAAAGCATTTTAGATATAAAAAGTGGTGGTGAGAAGGGTTTTAGTAACATATATGATCTTTTCTCTCATTTATTAAATAAATGTAATTATGTAATCCGAAACTATTTTTCTGTTTTTACTTGTAGCATTCATCCTATTCAACCTGGAGCTGAACCTAATGATCAACAACATATTGCTACCGTGCGGAAGCCCGACATTATGACTTTCACCTTGTCGTCTCCACCAAATGGGAATTCACCTACCTTTAATGCTCAAAGCATCCTTGATGATGGCTACGCTTCTCCAAATCCAGCTAATAACACTCAATCTTGTAAGTACAGTTATTTTGCTTCATATTTATTTTCCTAGTCATTCTGTAACTATTTTGGATGCACGACTATTCATGCGAGTGACATTCCCAGTGTATGCTAATTTCTAATGGAAACTTCGTTTCATGTCTATTGCAGCACCTTAAGCTTTCCGCTGGATTTACGAGTCGGAATAAACCAAACCAACCCTCAATTAGCTTTTCCTACCCTACAAAACAGAAACAAGTGTGCACCACACGCTGACTTCGGATTTTTATCGACATTATTAGTTTTTCATGCCACCCAGATTCATTTTTATGATTAATTTCTCCATTAGAAGTTGTTAAACCACATTGAGTTTCATGCTGAGTCGTTTACTCAATAAAAATGTTAGTTATTCTGATTAGAAAGAAAATTGCAACGCAGAATGTATGAAGCATCATCATTTTATCATGCTACCTACTTGTGACTCTGGTAAGAATGGAATATGGATTCACTAAAAGTTCCATCCCACTGAATGCACATTTGACAAAAGTCATTTCCGATTCTCCGGAATGCACCGAACAGGCTTAGTTTTTGTTGGTTGAAACGGGTGAAGGAAGGTTTTACAAGCGAACGGATCGGAGATTGGCAATGACTTTCCCAGCCCTCAGCCATTCATATAAGAAATACACTAGACAATACATGCGTGTTGTGCTGGTTTCATTTAGCCCCTTGGTTTTGCTTTACATAAAAAATGCAACCATCTCCAATATAGGAATAATACAATAATTAATTAAAACGGTTATTTGAAGGGATTTCATTCAGTATAAATTGCAAGAAGCAATTAAATTCATATTTATTTCGTTTTTAGCTATAGTATTATTCATAATCCCGTCTACCAACGATAAAACTAAAACTACAAGTCAAAGCACCGTTAATTATTTAAATTCATGTAAATTTGCAAACATCTCAAAATATCAATAATTAAATTGTGAAACAGTACAAATGTTTTAACAACTTAAATTAGTAAATTTCCCTGTTACAAGTCTTAATATACATATATGCCAAACCCTTACAACAACTTCGTCAAGTCAACTTTGTACGTTGATTGTCCATTCCCAATCAACGCATCAAAAAATTCAAACAAATTTTTCACCCCTTTGGAATACTCAAGGTTGTGCAACCAAAATATAGCGTAGAGACATAAAACACCTTCATAAACGTTGGGAACAGAGAGATACATGCCTCCATCAACATAGATCTTGATTTTAGTGTCCAGCTCGAAAATCTGCGTCTCTTGGACGTGCATTGCTGGTGTCACTCTGTCTGGAGGAGGGTATTTCCACTAAAATAAGAGTTACAAATTAACTTTTGAAATGGGTGACTGTAAAATAGCAGTTTGATCGAGGATTTGTTACCTCTTTCGGTATAATCCTGCATAAATCTCGACGCACACCGTCTTCAGCCAAGCGGAAGGAAAGACAGATCATTCCCAAAATCTTCTCAAGTTCTTGAAGACACAGGAAAATCAATATTAGCAATTTTTAATGGTATGTTTCAAAGTTGCAAATTTTTATAATAATCTAGTTTCCTTGCCTGGATTTGCTGGACCATCCTTCAATGTTTGTTGCGCACTATCCAACCATGGATCCTTAAAGCCAGACTTTTTAGAACTTAGTTTCCGGTCAGCTCTGAACTCATTCTGTAGTTTTCTCTCTAAGTTGATCATCTTGTTCTCATCTTCGGAAACCCTTCCGAATTCCTCTTTCAGCTGCAAACAGATATTCAACACATTGTCATTAACGAATGATTAAATTAGAAAAAATTGGCAGTGTACGAAATTTCACTCACAATTTTGCAAATTTTTAATGCTGGATACTTATCAAGGAGCGTTGGTATGTCAATCGCTGTGTTCTCCAGCTCCTCCTTTCTAGCCTCGAACGTTTTCTTCATCCATCCAGAGAGCAAAGTTAGGCTGGGTTCTTCCTTCTGAACTTCAGTCTTCATCATGTCAATTAGCTCATCATTTGTGTATTTCTTCTGTTTCATTTTCTTCTTTTGAGACGGAGGTGGATTAGATGTACCAACAGTTTCATCACTGCGACTCGGTTTGCTCGCTTGAGGGACTAGATTCAAATCTGAATTCTTATTCGCTGCCAATTTGTTGTTGGTTGAAATATCTTTTGCAGGATTTGAATTTGCAGCTTTGTTAACTTTCTGATTATTGTTCAGCACAACAGTTAAATTTTTGTGGGATGTCTTTGCCCTTCCTCTTTTGAAAGCTTCCAATCTTTCCCTTAGTTTTTGAGCCAACTCTTCCTTATTTATTGGGGATTCTACAGGTTTTTCAGTGGAAGGAACGGGGGGACGGGGACGCTCTTCTATGAATATTATACTTTCATCATCACTGATGGGCTCAGGTTTGCAGACTATTGTTGAGACGGTGCTTGACTTTTTCTGAACAGGAATAACAGGCTCAGGTTGAAGCTGCTCTCTTTTA
This sequence comes from Orchesella cincta, assembly GCA_001718145.1. Classification (NCBI taxonomy): domain Eukaryota; kingdom Metazoa; phylum Arthropoda; class Collembola; order Entomobryomorpha; family Orchesellidae; genus Orchesella; species Orchesella cincta. Next base: position 12,632 of record LJIJ01004654.1, read on the forward strand.
ATTGTCGCAATTCGTTCACCGGTTACTCCAACGTCACCACCATTCTTCAACGTTTCACGTTGTTGGTTCGAACAAGGTTCCGTTTCAGTCGTTACAGCATCTCCATCATCTAGCAACACACGTAGTACCTCCATTCTCTCCTCTTCAGTTAAATCTTCTTCTGGGAAAAAGGGTATCGCTGTCGAATTAACCCGAGACCCCCATGATTCCTCTTTATATCCCTCCACTTCGTATAGCTTTCCAACTAACGCTTGATAAATTATCTCATCGGGAGACATGGAGCTTGAAGAAACACTGCTCTTTGCTGCAGCTGAAGTTGAGGCAATCGGATTTTCAGTACTCGGAGCAACTTTCTGTACAGAAGTTTGAGAGGGGCTGCTGCTGTTGACAAAATGTTGTAACTTCTCCATTTCCTGTTTGTTGGTAACCTCTTCAAACAGTAAATTGATTATATCTTCAACCGATTCTTGGCCTGTGTGCTTAATTACGATTTGGTCTGCTCCGACTGCAAATTTAGGTCCTTGTTGTTGATTCAGAATGTCACGAACTTTGTTGATGCACTCTGAACTGTTTGACGTCACGACTTTGACCTTTTTCTCATTCTGGGGAGAGTTATACTGCTTTTTCTGTCCACCTGATACAAATTTTAATATTATTAGTCATTAAAAATATAAATTAAAAAAAGAGAAGTAAAAAATTACACCAACAAAGTAATATCTCTTCTTACCAGAATCCTTCTTACTAGATCCTTTCCTCTTCAAAAATACATCCGTCTTGAACTCGTCCATAATGGTCTAAAATGAATTTAACTTAAAATTCGCAAAAGCAGCGAAAATCCGTCAGTTAAAAACGGTCTTCTATCAAAATAATCAACAAACAAACGAGCATTTTGGTGGTGCGCTGTTTTTTTCTATACCATTTCCCATAGTACAGGTAGGTACTATTCTTTCAGCAGGTTACTCAAGTACATAGAACTAGTTACTATAATTCCGCTGAAGTACACTCCTCCTCTATTTTTGAGTAATCAAGATGCTAGACAAGAAATCCCTTCCACAATCCAGTGCCGTTTTCAGCACAAATGCTTACATAGTACTTAGGTACATCGTAGTTCCAGCAGCACACTTATGCGGAACTCGATCCAGCAAAAGCATGCAGGTAGGGTAAAACTGTTTGTAAGTCTACAGGTGATAGGATTATAGGATTACGTCGAGCTGAGTACGGTAGATGTTGTACCTTTTTCTTTGTATCTTTGATGCGGAGTTTACTTCCATGAAAAGAGAACAATAGCGGCAGTTAAAAAGTAGCACACTATGGTTTTGTATGATAGAGAAATGCTATCGCTGTGTATATATGGCCATTCTTTGTTGTCCAGCGTGGGAATGATAAGGTGAGCATGAAAATGCGAAAGGTATTAACGTTTCAGAAGTAATGAAGCACAAAAACATTCCAAATATTG